>BHFT01063495.1:35876-76094 GCA_004320025.1 Laticauda laticaudata
CCCCCCCCCCCCCGGCCATGATGCAGGAGGCTGACTAGGCCACGCCTACCCAGCAACCTGGCAGAGAACCCTTTGCTAAAATATTTGAAGCCCTCCCCTGCTAATGCTATAATGTTCCTTTTTTTGCATAAATAAAACTAGCAATTAATTCAAAGTAATCATTTGTGTATGCACTTAATATCTCCTTTATTTATTCTTGGCTTGAATTATTTCAGAAAAATACTTGTGATTAGGTAACATAAAAATATGTGAGTGAAAGTTACATTCTTACTCCAACAAACAACACTTATATTAGTAATAATTATGGCTTCAGCAAAATTGTCAATAAAAAGAAATGATTTGTATATTGTAGAGCAGAGTTCTAACCATTTGAACCTGGAAATATAGGTAGACATTGACTTAATATCATTCATTTAGTGAACATTTGAATGATACTGAAGAAAATGACTTATGGTTGTTTTTCATATTTATGACCATTGCAGCATCTCTGTGATCACATGATCAAAATTCGGGTGCTTGGCAACTGGCAAATATGTATCACAGTTGCAATGTCCTAGGGTCACGTAATCATTATTTGTAACATTCCCAGCAGCTTCCCACAAGCAAAGTCTATGCCGGAAGCCAGATTTGCTTAATGACCATGTGATTCACTTAACAACTGAAGTTATTAGCAACTGTGGCAAAAAGGTTGTAAAATTGGGCAAAACTCACTTAACAACTGTCTCAGCAATGGAAAATTTGGGTTCAACTGTTGTCATAAATTGAAAACTATCTATACTTAATCATACACTCTAAATCAGAAAGCAGAATGTACCCTATTAATTGTAAGGTTTTGCTTGAGTCAAACAAACAGACTTATCAAACATTCATTTATCAACTTATATATGTTTATCAATTAAACACATGTAATTTATTTCAAATACTGGATTGTGTAAAAGCATTTAATCAGATTTTTGCTCCTATACATTAAATACTATGTTAAAAACCTTTTGTCGGTTTTTAACCTTCAATTAGCCCAAGCGGTACATTTTAGTGCAGCAATTTTTGAATCAATGTATCTCAAGTCTACAAACTTTAAAAATGAATACAAAATTCCAGGATCTATTGCTCCCATGGAATTGAAATTTGAAGGTTCTTCAGACCAACTATATATGTAAAATTGTGGCTGCTGCAGCAATCCTTGTGACCATGATTTCCAATGTTCCCTGCCAACTACCCCACAAGTTTAGTGGGGAAGCCAGTAAGAAGTCACTCTTGCTCCCACTGCTGCTTTGCCCATATGTGATCATTCTATCTTTTTAGATAAGTAAATATTGACAAACAATGACCCAATGATCAAGGGCTGTCCAGGACTCTCTTAAAATCTAGAACATCCACATTTAGCACAACTTGTTTGTTTGAATAAAATGTATACCTTACCTACATACACATATTAGCTTACCTGTATGGGGAAAAATGAATACAAATATCAAAGGCACACCCAAAGATAATCTCAATTGTGATGAAACTGTATTTTATTTCTCCGTCAATAGAGAATCCTCTGTGTGGTCTAGTTGGCATGAAAATTCAGTGGACAGACCAGCTGGTTGGAAAATCAAGTTCTAAAATCCCATGACATAAGACTTTAGAAATTCTCAGCCTTTCAGATAATAAGACTGAGGGAGAAAGATATCACTCTTAAAATACCTGAAAGAATGTCACCCAAAAGGCAGCCAAGAAACAGTCTCTCATGTTCCAGAATATAGCATATAAAATAATAGATTTAAGTTACACAAATGCTGAAAAGAAAAAAGATGAGAAACGGCACAAATAACTTGGTTGCTTTTTTGAACCTGATGTAACAGTAGATGCATCAGTTCAGCAAGAACTGAATGATACTGGGCTATATAATGATAATATTAGATGGTGCATGGCTACCTCAAAGCATAGGACAAAGAAGCAGAATTTGGGCCCACTAGGTTTATTTTATTTTTTCCTTCTGTTCAATCATGTCCAATTCTTGGAGATTACATAGACAAGTCCCTGCAATTTTCTTGGTGAGGTTTTTCAGAAATGGTTTGCCATTGCCTCCTTCCTATGGCTAGGAGAAAGAAACTGGCTTAAAGTCACCCATCTGGCATCATGTGAAGATAGAACAAGAACTCATGGTCTTCTGGTTTCTAGTGTGATGTCTTAATCACTACAGCAAGCTGGGTCTTATTTATAGTTTTACAATATAACATGGGAACAATAAATCCTCTCCTCAAAATTCAATGCTTCTGCTCAGGAAAAATTACCTTTCAGCTTCAAAATTTCTGCTATATTGAATTATACCAGATAGATTTTCATAAGTGATTTTTTTTACTACATCCATCTATATTAAGACTATTTCTTTATTTGAAAAATATTTGAAAATCATGTTGTGCATATTAATTTTAATCCCATTTATAACATTATTGGAGAAAGAATTATCTCCACCATGGTACTGTACCCAAAGCAAAATACTTTCTTTGAATAAATTACAGCATAATATATTGTATCTGTTATTTCTTTAGCCTTAAGCCTCACCTTATAAAATTGTTCTTTTACACAGTGAGATTTTTCTGAGATTAGGTAAAACAAAGAACAATTAAATTAACTGCTATTTATTTGTCAGAGATCTTCATCTGACTAACCATTTCCAACTCTAATTTGTAAAAAGAAGTTCTAATCACCAAATCTGGCAAATAAGCAACCAAGTACTGGTGAGTAATTCCTCTGCTGATCCTTTATCATCTTTGTCTAAAGACAGGAACTGAATTATTAAGAGTAATTCATTCCATTTATCCAATAAAAATTAATACACAGTGTGTGGTTCTCCTTCAGCTCTTCATTATGCAGAGGGTTGAAATCACACTGTTCCAATGCACTTCATCATCTTCTCACAAAAGCAATTTTGCTGCTGAAACTGCTCTCAGTGAAATCAACCAGCTTTAAAAACATACTGTCTTCTAGACTTATTTTTGTGGGAGAATGAGCTTCAAGGGGTTAATTTTGCTGAAAATCTCTTTGATGTAAAACACAAACCCTACAGGTAATCCTTGAACCCAGCAATTATGGTGGTAATCAGTGATGGTGATTATATGATGGTAGTTCTGAGCCTAGATGGCGCAGTGGTTAAGAGTGCAGTACTACAGGCTACTTCTTCTGACTGCTGGCTGCCTTCAATTTGGCAGTTCAAATCTCACCAGATTCAAGGTTGACTCAACCTTCCATTCTTCAGAGGTTGGTAAAATGAGTAACCAAAATTATTGGGGCAATATGCTGACTCAGTAAACCACTTAGATAGCGCTATAAAGCAATGTGCAGTATATAAATCTAAGTATATTGCTATTATAAAGCAGGTCATCACATAACCAGACCCAATTTTGCAACTTTTCTGAGATAGTCATTAAGCAAATGAGGCAGTTGTAAAGTGAATACCATGGTTGGTCAAAGAATCCATTGTTCACTATGGGGTATTTTTTTTCCACAGAAAGCAGAAGTAAACATCAGTTTCTTGGGGAAAAACCTAGTAAATAGCCATAAATGTCCATTTGCAGTGTCCCACCAGTTTGCCAGTTGTCAAATATCCAAAATGCATCATATGATATGGTGAACCACATCTTAAGTTGCTTTGGGGGCAGTCTGTCATAACTTTGAGCAGTCAGTAAGCAATTCGTCATAATTTGAAGTCCATGTACAGTGAGAATACCACTTATCTGACAACTAACATTTCCTAAATGTTTGGGAAAAAGTTCATTTTTTTTAACCTTGAAGAATTTGCTAATCTCTTTTGTACAAGAATCATCACCTACCTCAAAACAAAGGATGAAGAATCTTATGAACCTAAGAATCTTAGGTTTACTTGTTACTTGGTCTCATACTTTAAACCTGAAGAAATCTCAAAGACCTCACTCCTTCAAAAATCTCTTCCTCTTGAGAGATATTGATCCCATAGAAATAATCATTTTTACAATGATACTTTATGTATTTTAATGAATTCAAAAATAGGATCTACATTGCCTATAATATATATGTTTTATTGTGTTCAGTTGTTTTAGACGTCTGAAAAGGGAGGATGATAGCTACAACCACACAATCAAAACTTCACATCTTTTTAATGTGTGTCAAGCCTGCATATGCAAAGCAGAATACAAAAAAGTTGAGGTAAATTTTTGGTGGGATTTATATCATCCTTTGTAGGTGCTTTACCCAATAATATAAAGATTGTATATTTCTTTTTTTTTTTAAATTGCTAATATGGTTTTCAAACAATGAAAAGCAAAACAATCCATTCATCATGAGATGTTTGTTCTGTTTAATCAGAAAGATCTGATAGAAATATTGGCTCTTCTGCTTTGTGAACAGATGCATTGTGGTACAAGTTATTTTTCACAAATGCTGTCGCTGTATCCAAAATATCTCTCTTCAATCTTCTTCCTAAACATATTTTGTCTCCTGTAACCGGGATGAAATTTTTACAAATGAATTACAAATTACAAATATACAAAGTTCAAATAATCTGCTGGTCTAAGATTGTTGTTACACAATGAGTCAATGTAATATTGACAGCAGCATTACAAGCTACATAGGTGAAGATTTAACTGGAAACCTCTTGTGAATTTTGTCTTATTCAGTTCAGTCAAAGCCTACTTAATTTTCTGGTTCACTCCTGATGTACAGTTTGCAACCTACAGTGCACATCAGTACACTGCACAGACCACTGAACTGGTGGGACCCAAGCAACAGTGTGTAAAGCGTACTCTGAAATAGAGAGTTTAGCTTACATAAAACAGCCTGACATCTCTAGGATAAAACTGGCCTTTGGCTATGCTGGCGGCACGCGGACCAAAATAGATCAAAACTGACAAATAATACCATCTTTATCACAAGGGAGGATATGCTGCACCTGGCATGGTTACAACTACTCCACACCTTCTCTGGCTTACTAAAAAGTGTTATGTAAAAGCCTCCCTTGTCACAACTATTAGGAGCAGCAGGGGTTAACATTTATGGCTCATATGTTGATAAGTGTGGGATATGGGAAACTGTGACTTGAGGTAAATAATGAAGAGCTAAAATTAATGAATGAATGAAAGACCAAGAGGAATGTTTTGTCTGTAAAAGTTAAAAAAGGAGGGGTTAAGCAGTGGTGGGATTCAACCAGTGTTACTACCAGTTTGGTGATTACGTTTTGTGCGTGCATGCATGCTATGCACGGACACATATCAGACACACGCATGTGTAAGAAAACCTTTAGCTGTGCCGCTGGGACAGCTGAAAAACGCTGTGCGCAGGTGCGCAACATTTGGAAAGCCTTATTTTCCCTGCTTTTTCAACATCAGCTGTGCCGCGCAAAGCAGCTGAGGTTGAAAAAGCAGGAAATAAAGGACAGGTAAGAGTCCAGGCGGGCAGGTGAGCCAAACTGCAGCAAACACAAAACTGATTCGGTGTCTGCTGCTCTTCAGAGCTACAGGTTCTATAGAGCTGGGAAGAACCGATAGCATCCCACCCCTGAGGATAAGAATGTAATACAGGCAGTCTTCAACTTATGACCACATTAAACCAAAATTTATTTTGCTAAGTGAAAATTTTCTTAAGTGAGTTTTGCCACATTTTATGACTTTTCTTGCCACATTTGTTAAGTGAATCACTGCAGTTATTAAATTAGTAACAGTTGTTAAGATAATCTGGTTTCTCCGCTGACTTTGCTTGTCAAAAGGCCACAAGAGGAGTTCACATGACCCCAGAGGGTACTGAAATCATCATTCAGTTGTCAAGCATCTGAATGTAAATCAAATGACAATTAGGATGCTGCAACATCTTAAGTGTGAGAAATGGTCATAAATCACTTTTTTCAGTGCCATTGTAACTTTAAACCATTACTAAGCAAACTGTTGTAAATCAAGTAATATCTACATTTCTCAATGAAGGTAGTGTGGTGTTGTTAAGGGGTGCTAAAGAATAAATGCATTCAGAATAAAACTTACAAGGTTAGGACTAGTGCAAAGTAAGCTTACTACAGCCAATTACGAAGTATATTTTGAAAAGCTTCTCAATTTGAACTACAGATATAGGTTTAGTTGAGAATTATAGAATATCCTATGAATAATTTGCTTGAGTCAGTGGTGATAGTTATGTAAATCCAACAGATTTAAATTTCTGTTGTGTGCTAATATGCTTTCAGGAGTACCCTATTAAGGAAAGTTGAGGGATGGTGGTGCAGAAAGTGAGGAGATCACTGCCATCATTTGTCAGGCAACGCAGATGGTCCAGAAGAGCACAACAATAAAGCTGGAAGGGGATTCAAAATCTCTCCAAAAGATTTGCATACAAATACTAGTGGTTTTAGGAAGATGTCAAAAATTCATTCTGTTCCCAAATATGATAATGTTGCAGAGATGGCAAAAAAGATCTTTATAAAGGTCTTGAATGGTCCTCCAGAAGATTCAAAGCCTGTGGGATTTCCAAGGAAAGGTGTGTTCCATAGTGCAGGAACTTTAACAGAAACGGCACATTGTTGAGGGCACACAAGGTGATACTGTTAGGGGGAAGCTGTTGGAATATGTCTATCCTATCTGCTCTGATGTGCAGATACCTTCTGGGAAATATGATCCCACAGACAACCTTGTCCCATGCCATATAGGGCTTTAAAGGGGGCATATGATGTCAGCCGTTAGAGGGAGTTCAGACAATAGCAATAGCACTTCTATAACTCTTCACAATGCTTTACAACCATATCTAAGCGGTTTACAAAGTCAGCATATTGCCCCAACAATCTGGGTCCTCATTTTACCAACCTCAGAAGGATGGAAGGCTGAGTCAACCATGAGCAGAACTGCATTCTAACCATGGCACCACCATGGCTCTTACAAGAAGCAACAACCATAAGCACTTACGCTACCTTTATCGTAAGGTTTCATTAACAGAATCATGCAAATTTTAAAGTATTTCAAAGTATTTCATCTGTTCCCCCCTCATTTTTACTGTCCAAGAAACTAGGGTGGGGGTCCCCCCCTTTTTTGGGGGATTTGATTTTGTCGTATGAGGTGCAATGACAATAAACTAAATTTCTGAAATGTTGGTCCTGCCCATTTTCTTATGTGGGCTCTTGCTGCCTCTTATCTGACAATTGCCTAGTTGGCTGATGCTTTCAAGGACCTTCTCACAGACCACAGCACTACCCTGAATTGGGCCTAGATGGAAACTGGGAGCCAATGTAGGAGGTCATACAGCAGGGTTATAATATGAGCTAACATGGAACATTACCTATGTCGCTGCATTCAGAATCAGTTGTAACTTCTACATGACCTGTTGTTTTTGTTGTTGCATGTTAGCCTAAAGTGTACCATTTTAAAGGGCAGAATCATGCCATATCATGGCCTGACAAAAAGAATCTGACATCAGCATAGAGTTAACAAAGGTAGGAAAGCATTGTATTAACTACATCATAGCTTACAAGGAGGTAATGTTATGTAGTAGGTGTCTTTGCTAGCAAAACAGAGGCCACTTGAGGCCAGCCTATTTTCTACATTTTTAATGTGATCAGATTGTACCATTAATCTAAATGATTTCTTAGTACAATTTCTTTCTGCCTGAGAAAGAATAAGCTCTATGCTATATTTGCTCCCTGACCCAAAAAAATAAATTTGTTTACCATCATGGCACAAAAAAGACTAAAGCTCCTTAGTGTCTGCAAAATTGTTCCTCCTCCACTGAGGGATAATAATAGCTCCAGTCAAAGAACATCTGGAGAGCCCCATGATGTCTATCTTACCTTAATCCAAAGCATCTAAATCTAAAGCAGTAATGCTTGACCAAAGGGATATGTAGTTTTCTGGGTATATCCAGATATTCGAAGTATATGGCATAGGCCTGGTTGCTTGAGAGACTGCTTGTCTCCTATAACATCTGCTTGGATATTTCAATCCTGCAAAGTTGGCACAATCCAGGTTCCTTTGATTAAATCCATTTACTAAGACCCCAGAATCGCTCTTTCTCATAACAGCACTTATCCTCTGGAACCAGACTCTCAGGTCGGCTCCTGTTGGCAAAAACCTGTTTTCTTGTTTACAAAACCTGGATCTTCACCCAGCCCTTTGGCAAGGGAGAATGAGACCTTTCATTTCATGTCCTTACCACCTTTTATGTTTGATTTTATTGTAATTTCTTTGATCATTGTGAGCAGTGGCATGCAGGGTTATGAGAGTCAGTCACATAAGTGGATGAATAGGCTATGATTTGGCCTTTCCCAAGAGTATGGATAGCTAAATGTTATTGTTTGAGGGTGTTAAAGATATCATCTCAAGTTGTAAATGGTTTCAAGTAAAGCTGCCTTTTGCAACTGACTGATGGTGATTTTGCCATCAGTGTTCAAGTGGTGATCCACAGCTTTTTGGGAGTATACCCAAGGCACCTATTACTATTGGTACTATCTTTGCTTTTTCTTACCACAGTTGTTCGATTTCTATTTGCAGGTCTTTGTGTTTTGTGATTTTTTTCCTAGTTCTTTCTTTTTTTTTAGTCTGCCATTTCTAAGTACTGCAATGCACATCATGATGATGATGATGATGATTGGTTGGTTGCACTGTCAGCCAGTTTACACTGGATTTGGTTATTGAGGATCTGGCTTTGGCAGATATTGTTGTTGTTAGCATCTGGATGGCAAGTATAATGGGAAGAAAATGGAAAGTAATGGCCAAGAAGCAGTTAGAAGCCAATAGGAATGAGAGGGAAAAGACACAATAAGAATATAGAAGAAAATGGGTTCAGCCTAGAGGACTGTAGTATGATACTGATATTGAGAAGGAAAAAGATCACTGAGTATTATTACTTTCTTTTCAAGGACACTGGCGGCATTAAAAAGCACTGAAACTCTCTTTACAGATTTTCACACTCTTTTTTTACATGGCAGTTCTGCATTGTTAAGAGAAAACATCACCTGTCTTATGTGCAAAATACAGAGGTTTATCTAAGTGTGCTTGTATTATCAATACATTCAAGGATGAAGGCATTACGAAGAAAAGAAAGATATAATAACAAACATATTTTTAAAAGAGCAGGGTAGCTGCAGCTTCTACATTTATTCTCTTCATTGGTTTCTCTTTGTTGCCCATAGAGCTGTCTCCAATTAGCAATGACACCTGGATTGGGCAGGTTGGGGCGAATGCTGAAAAGCACACTGCACAATCCTGATGCAAATCACATAAGTAATTGAATCCAATGTCAGGATGAAAATCCATGAATCCATTAGTGGTATTGTGAAGCTATAGTATATTTTTCACTAGTTTTCACTTACGCTACCATAGATACTATGTCCCTACATTTAATAATCACAATGGTACACAGGAGATCCCATGAAACAATCTGATCCATTAGTAGTAAGATTGTTAAGCAAACAAGTTTTTTTCTTTATATTGCTTCAATGCTAAAACCAAATATTAAATGGAGGTTAGCAATTTTATTACTTCAAATCACCCTGAAATTTCCCAGCACATTTTTATCTCTACCTCTATTATGTGCCTCTCAAAAACACCAGCTACCAGATAAGCTATTCTTTCCCAAACTTACAGTGAATCAGGATCCCACATCTATATTTTGCTCTTATCATAATATGTCATTTTATTATTTAAGAATATTTCTGTACATATCAAGTGCAAACAATTAGATCACATGGGAAGAGTTCAAATTATCTATTTTATTGCTCATGTATACAACACAGAAATCATCTCATATTGGTGGTTTGCACCTAAGCCAGAGTAGATAAGTTCAATGGCATTCAAGGGCAGTCAAGCCTTGCCCTCTTTTCTGCCTAAATAGAGATTCCAGACTAATTTCTCACTTGATTCATCCCCCTCACTCAGCCAATCTCTCTCCAATAAATTAAATGGCAAAGTTTATTTTTTACTGTGTCAATGAATAGTAGCATCCTACGTACAACAAAATGTATGTCGAAATTGTATGAGTAACATCTATTGATAGAAATAAATCTCTCTGCAAACCATAGTTAAAATGTCGTTATATTTTGACTGATGCTATTTTAATGTCTCTGTGAAGCCAGTTTAGTACAGTGATTAAGTCATCAGGCTGGAAAGCAGGAAACTATGAGTTCTAGTCTCATGTAAGACACAAAGACAACTGGATAACCTTTGGCCAATCATTTTATCTCAACCTTAGGAAGGAGGCTATGGCAAGCACTTTTGAAAAATCTTGCCAAGAAAACTGCAGAGACTTGTCCAGGTAGTCTCTGAGAATTAGATACCATTAAATGAAAGAGGAAAAAATGTCTTTATATGTCAACAACTTCATTACCAAATTATTATTTAAATAATATAATACATATACATGATTTTTCATAATGTAACATGATGTGAGAAGTAAATTAATACATGAGATTTCATCCCATTCCATGTTCCAAATATGTACCTTTAAATCAGTGTTTGCCAACCTTGGCAACTTTTGAGATATGTGGATTTTAACTCCCAGAATTCCATAGCTAGCTGAGAAATTCTGGAAGTTGAAGTCCACACATCTTAAAATTATCAAACTTGAGACAGTGTTTTCAATGATGACAAGACCCAAGTAGATAAGAGAATCCAGTACTCAATATTCGATGTCACATTTGATTAATTTTATAACTAAACTGATGATAGTGTTTGGTGAGAACAACTAATCTGTCTTAGATTTCCTCCCCTTGAAAGGTTCCGATATGGACAAGTGAAAGAGAATATTGCCTCATTCAAATATTCACAACAAATGTTTAATTGGCTAGATTGCATTTACTTTTCAACTATGTCTATATTGCAAATACAAACATAAAATTGTTTAAAACAAATCTAAATTATTTCCCTGTGATTTTTTAAATTAAATTAATACAGTGTAAAATGTTTCTCCAGAAACATCACTATGCCTTCCAGCATTTCTTCAAAAGTTAGACGCATACAGAAAAACCTTGGCAATATGATTAAAGCAGATACTGTAAATTTATAGAAAATTATTTATCAAGCAATAATTTGTATTGTATATTACTCCAAGTGGAAAGAAGTTAATAAAATAATTGCAAAACAAAAAGCAATTCTGATAACTGAAATAGTTATCTTAATCAATCCTTACATAGAAGGTAATATGCCTTTATGTAGCTATGGGGTGGATTTTAAATTAATAAAGAATATTCCATAATCATTCTTTATTAACAGACATAGATGATAGAATTCTCCAAAGTAATGTATTTTAATGGCTGATGAACTGGGAACATCAAAAATAAATACGTAGTAGTACTCTAAGCAAACCAATTTTAATTGTGCAATAGCTTTCTATTTTTATTTGGATTTCATTACAACAGTGCAAATTAAAAAAATTGAATTTCAGGGAAACTAAACTATTTGGATTCTTTTTTTAATATGAAATTTAAAATGATAAAATAGAAGAAGAAAATCCCCAGAAAAATATAGCTCTCATATACTGATTGATAACAGATAGATTTTATATATAAATGAAATGCTGTACTATTACAATTATTAACATTTAATTCATCTTATTTAAAACCAGGAAAATGGAAAATTAAGCATAAAATCCAATGTGCAGTCCACGTTTCTGAACAAACTGCATTTTATCTCTACTCTTAGGGATAAAATGTTTATTTAAAAGCATCTCACTGATAATTGATGAGAGAAATGGATAAGCTTCCAAATTATTGTATCTTTTTTCCTCAGCATAAAAGCATATTGTTCATTTTGTTTGTCCATGAATTTCCAATTTTTGGGTTTATTATTCACAGAAAGAGTCTTTCAGGACATAATTAGCATGTGAAATGATTCTATCAAAAAAAATCCATTATAGCACAATTCATTATATGAACAGATATTAGATTTTAAGCACGGTTTCACCAATAGTTGAATCTATCTAAAAAGATGCCCTGATGTCTGACAGACATGCCAAAATACTTTTTCTAGTCAATTAATCATAGATTTTAAAGTGTAGAACCATAGCACTTAGATATAGAAATTGTCTTCCCTGCCTACAGATGCTTTTGAATCATAGAGAGATGCCCACAAATATTTCTACTTATTTCATTTTTATCACTCTTGTTCCTTCTACAGATAGTCCTTGATTTACTACTATTCGTTTAGTGATCTAAGTTATAAGGGCATTGAAAACAGTGGCTAATGACCATTTTTCACACATACGGCACTATTACAGGTAGTCCTCAACTTACAACCATAATTGAGCCCAGCATTTATGTTACTAAGTGAGAAATTTGTTAAGTAGTTTCATTTTCTTGCCACATTTGTTAAGTGAATCACTGCAGTTGTTAAATTAGTAACAGGATTGTTAAGTAAATTGGTTTTCCCCGCTGACTTTGTTTGTTAGAACATCGCAAATGATTATTCACAGAATCAACAATCCAACAATCTCCAACAATCATAAATATGAACCAGATGTCAAGCATCTGAATTTAAATCACGTGACCATCATTATGCAATGGTCATAAGTGTGAAAATGGTCACAAGTCACTTTTTTCAGTGCCGTTGTAACTTCAAATCAGTGGCGGGATTCAATTTTTTTTACTACCGGTTCTGTGGGCGTGGCTTGGTGGGCATGGTAGGGGAAGGATACTGTAAAATCTCCAGTCAGAGTTGCTATTTGCCGGTTCTCTGAACTATTCAAAATTTCCACTACCAGTTCTCCAGAACTGATCAGAACCTGCTGAATACCACCTCTGCTTCAAACAGTCACTAAATGGAACTGTCAGTAAGTGGAAGACTATCTCTGTTTCATATTCCTTACCTGCACATATCAACGTGCAAATCGCACTGCTATTCTTGTCAGTAAAAGCTGACAACCTATCTACATCTTAATACATAATTTAAAAACAATTCCAACAGCCTCACTTTTATTGTTGAAGAAGTATGAATTTTTAAAAATTCCTAAGGGAAAAAAATGGAAAAAATAAAAAAATAAAGGTTGTCTAGTTTTATGAAAGCATTCGATGCATCCAATTAGCTAATTTTGGCTGCATCTATCATAAGAGTTACTTAAAGCACCAAGCTACATTAATCATCTCAGTATATCTATCCCTTGTCTCTGACAATAAATCCAGCTTGATATGGATGGATCACACTTGTTAATCCTTTTTGGAGTCAGTTAGCAAGAATCTGGATATTTTTAACATTCATTATACTTCCATTAATGAAATAGTTATTAGTTTAATATGTAGGATGTGTATCTGATTTATGGAGTACAGAAATGAAAGCTTGATTAAGAATGGCTGGTGGAGCGTACATTCTGATAAAACTCGGAAGTCAACATTTCTATCTATCTATCTATCTATCTATCTATCTATCTATCTATCAATCTATCCATCTATACACACCTTATAATATTCAATTAAAGAAATCAGAATCTTAGAGATCTATCTCTTGTCATATTATTAATTATAGTTGAACCCTTTCTACCTAGAAAGGTTCAGAAAGAAGGTAGCTTTCAGAAGATTCAACTTAGAAAGTGAAAGTATTTCATCATTCTCTGGACAAAGATTTGAAGTTAAATGTATTTCTTCAAAGATTATACTTACGATTGCCCTGAACAATTAGAATAAAAGTCTAGCGTTGCCTTGTCCTGCCCAAAATTTCAAGAGATGATAGTCCAGCTTCTTCTGAAGAATCTCCAAAGATGGAGAACCTACAAACTCTCTTGGTAGACTATTTTATTGTTGTACAGATATTTTGGTTAGGAAGTTTTTATTTATACTGAAACAAAATTTAGATAGCTCCAATAAATGCAATCATTTCTGGTCCTAGTTTCTATGGCAATGGAGAACAGTTCTTAACCATCTTGTCTTTGGAACCCTTCCATGCACTGGAATGTTTCAAATCAGTCTTCTTTTCTCCAGAACTTGAAACTTGGTAACTTGAATATGCACAGACTGCTGCGTGGGGAATTCTGGGAGTTGAAATCTATGCAACTTCAAGTTGCCAAAACTGAGAATCTTTGCTCCAGACTTAACATCTCAGCACCAGCCGTAGGGCATATCTTCAAGTCTCTGTATCATCTTTGTCACGTTCTTTAAACCTATTCTAACCTATCATTATCTCTCTGGAATATCTAATATTCCAGATATAGTCACACCAATTGATAATAAAGAGAAATAAGGACTCTCTTTGATAGAATGCTTCTTGTAAGGTTGATCAAAATTCTTTTAACTATTCTAGCAACTGTTTTACACTTAGCTTGTTGTCAGTGACTATATATTTTCTAAACACAGTCCTTACAAACCATAAATCACCAGTCCTGCTTATGTGCCCTACAAATTTCCTCCCTATATGTAATACTTATATTTCTGCCTATTGTTACTGTCTAGCACAGATTTTCAATCTGATCAAATTAGATTGCAATCTCATCCTCTACGATGGCCAGTTTTGGGTCATCTGCAAATATAATAAGAATTAAATTATCCAGATCATCAACTGTGACCACTTCATCTCCCCCCTCAGCTTCATTAAATGGTTATACCAATTAAATTGTTATATACTAATACACGAATATTTTGCTTTATCTTTTTTCCTCCAAATTTAAAAAAACCCAAAGCCCTCTGTGATCCTTTGATTGCAGTTTTCTATTCAGTACCTCTTCCACTATCTTAATGTTTCTTTTGAGATGTGGCAATTAATTGGCACAAACTATTACTCTGTGCCAAGACAGATAGATAGATAGATAGATAGATAGATAGATAGATAGATAGATAGATAGATAGATAGATAGATAGATAGTGTGGGGACACTGATAATTTTATTTTCAAGTCCTTAGCTAATGGTCTCAGGCATAAATTTGTTTATTTCATGGACATCATATTACAGGAAAATTTGTACAAGCTCAAGTCCATTTTCTCATTAGACATATATAAGAAAAACAACTTTTCCAGTATTTTTTAAACAACAGAGAATAAAGTTTCCTCACTTGACCTTAAGTCATTCCCAGTAGTAACACTAACTGGTAGTAGGAAAACTAAATTTCCTGCTTTAAGCAAATAACAGGAAGCAGGCAAAGATATTCACTCTGACAAAACTCAGCAAGGACACTAAACTGGGAAAATTTGAAAGAGGACTCTATCACAGAGTTGGAAATATTTGACCCTATCATTTTGGAGGAATAGTTTGTGAAGTTGACACAGGCCGTTATCTATATTTATTGGTGACTAAAAGCTTCTAATGGACTTTTTGGGTAAAAATGACAAGAAATGAAGTTGAGAATTATGGCTTTGATTATTAGACAGGATAAATTATGATTATATATTATATATTATATATATGGTATGATGCAATTTGAGAGAGGGAGAGACAGAAAGAGAAAGAGGTTCAGGTATACAATTATATGCATAACTGCTGTGAAAAATATGGAAAGCTACTACTTTTTTCTTTCTTTTCTTTTTTTTAACTGTTTTCCTTGTACTTTTTGCTTTTTCTTTCATTGAGAGGGGGAGAGAGAAAGAGGGAGGGAGGGAGGGAGGGAGGGAGGGAGGGAGAGGGAGAAAGGGGAAGAGGGAGGGAGAGAGAGAAAATAGTTTGGGCCCTGTTTAATCATGATCAGTTTTCAGTTCAAGTCACTTTAATTTTAAGAAAAGCTTTTGCCCACATGAAAGACACCAAAAACACTGAGGTTTGGAGAATTACCAGTCATTATTTTGCACTCTCCTATTTGCAATGATTTGCTTATTTTCTTCACTTTTTTGTTGGACATAAGCTTTAAATCACAAAACATGGTTGCAGCCTGTGGGTGCTTGCTTGCTGAATCATCTAATGATCATATCTGCAATAACTACAGCCAGCTCAGGGCCAAAAAAACAAAATGCTTCTACAACTCTAGAGTTTATGCATCCTTAAACAAGAGGTTGGTTTCAAGATGCTGTTCTCCATTTTAAAAAGATGCACTATTACTTAAACCTTCTATGGATCATGGAAAAACTTGTGCAAATTCCTCCACCAGGAGAGCAATTACAAACTATTAAAATGACTATGGAGGTATTGTACTTAGGGGAAGAAGGGAAATAGTTTTCTTTGAAAACTTTTCCATGGGGGGAGGGACATGCTTAAAATTGGCTCTCCTTAAAGAAACTGTTATTTCCTAAGCGTCCAACGAAGTCACCACCATCCCAAAATACAGCTAGTCATCAATTTATGACCACAATTCAGCCCAAAATTTCTCATTGCTAAGTGAGACATTTCTTAAGTGAATTTTGTCCCATTTTACAACCTGTCTTACTACAGTTGTTAAGTGAATCACTGTACTTGTTAGTTTCAATCTAGACTCTCCTTTAACTTTTTTTGTCAGAAATAAATATATGAATTTTGATCACATGACCATGAGGATGGTTGTAAGTGTGAAAAATGGACATAAAAAACTTTTTTAACTTGGTCACTAAACAAACTGTTGCAAGTTGACGGCTACCTGTATACATTTGAATTAAGGAAATATCAGCAACCCGCTTGCCTCTTAACTCAAATATATTTTCTGCGATCTATGAGTCCTAAACCAGACACAGGACTTAATTTTCCATTTTCCTAGTTTTAAATAAGCTGAATTAAATGTTAATCATTGTAATAGTCCAGCATTACAATTTATACATAAAATCTATCTATCATCAATCAGCATATGAGAACTATATTTGTCTGGGGATTTTCTTCTCTTTCTACTTTATCATTTTAAATCTTGTATTAAAAAAAGAATCCAAGTAAGTTTAGTTTCCCTGAAATTCAAATTTTGTCATTTGCACTGTTGTAATGAAATCCAAACAGATTTGTGAAAGCTATTGTCACAATTAATCAGTTGCTTTACTTAAGAGTACTACTATTTACTTTTGATGTTCACAGTGCATCAGCCATTAAATTGTGTTACTTTGGAAAATTCTGTCAGTTAGATCTGTTAATGAAGAATAATTATGGAATATTCTCTTCTCTCCATCTCCCAAAGATTCCCACATCCCTAGCAGATATTGCAGACTAATTTGATTTTCATGTAGAAACCTACTTTAAATGTAGTGAGAAATGCATTGCTCAGAAGCGTCATCTGTCATGATCTTCAATATTAATTTCTCGGATTTTCATTGCACCAAAATAGCAGTAGCAATAGCACTTAGTCTTATATACTACTTTATAGTGCTTTACAGCCCCCTCAAAGCGGTTTACAGAGTCGGCCTATTGCCCCCAACAATCTGGGTCCTCATTTTACCCACCTCAGAAGGATAGAAAGATGAGTCAACCTTGAGCCTGCTGGGATTCGATCTGCCAAATTGCTGTAGGAATAGCTTTCAGTACTGCGCTCTAACCACTGCGCCATTGAGACTCTTTAAAATCCTATCCCTTGAATTATTTTTCTTTTTATAGAAGATATGATTAACTATAATTAATCAACATAAATAAAAAAACCCTAGTGCACGTAGACCACAATTGAGCCCAAAATTTTCTGTTAACGAAGACAGTTGTTAAGTGAATTTTATCCCATTTTACAACCTTTCCTGCTACATTTCTTAAATGAATCAAAGCAGTTGTTAAGTTAGTAACACAGTTGTTAAATGAATTTGACTTCCCCGTTGATCTTGCTAGTCAGAAGGTTGTAAAACATGAGCCAAATGCGAAACGTCTGAATTTTGATCACATGACCGTAGGTGTGACATAACGCACTTTTGGACATAACCCACTTTTGTCAGTGCCGTTGTAACTTTGAATGGTCACTAAATGAACTGTTGTAAGTCAAGGACTATCTGTAAATAGCTACAATCACCCCCAGGGACACAAGCAGCTGGTAGATTTTCTTTTATTTTACAGAGATACCCTATATTTTAGCATCAGCTTTTGGGGGCAAAGTTAACCTATCATAGAGTTTCTCATGCTGGTTGGGGATTTCTGGGAGTTGAAGTTCACACAGCTTCAAGTTGCTTAGGTTCATAAACACTAACCAATTCTCTAACCGCATAGGAGGAATTATACATTTTTGTTCTTATAGAGATAACCTAAATTTCAGCAGGTCTTTAAAGAAATTCTATGCTATGATGTGGTCCTCTAGAATCTTTATGGATTCTACTAATCACTTCTATAATGTGCATTCATTTCTTCCACCACTTCCAATATGCAAACTTCAATATGAATTTCTATGTAGCTAAATTGATGTTATTTACACAAAGGAATGCTATTTATCCAAAGATTTCAGATCTCCAAAAATCTGCAACGTTGAAAAAAAAAACCAGACCTATAAGAATTGGGCTTGTCAGTAGTCAAAGTACTGGCTGACTTTTGAACGGGGTGGTGTTCAGTAGGTTCTGACCAGTTCTGGAGAACCAGTAGCGGAAATTTTGAATTGTTCAGAGAACTGGCAAATACCACCTCTGACTGGCCTTGCCCCCATCTATTCTCTGCCTCCCAAATTTCAGCTGATCAGCTGGGACTTCTTTTGTTGCCCAGCACAGGAGAACGGAGCTGGAAAGCAGGTTAGTGGCGTGGGGAAGGAATGGAGATTTTGCAGTAACCTTCCCCTAAAATGCTCACCAAGCCACGCCCACCAAGCCACGCCCATAGAACCAGTAGTAAAAAATTTGGAATCCCACTACTGGGACAGAAGGCTACATTAAAATATTTTGCTGCTATTCCCACATTTATTTTAATAGTGCACAAGTTATTATGAACAATAAGTATGAGTAACACAATATGTATGCTATTATTCACTAGTAAATAACATTATGAATAATGCATGCAGATCAAATAAATGCAGGCTGTACAACAGCAGAATTGCCTAGTGGATTGTTCCCTGCTGTTATTTATTTATGTACATATGTACAGCATTCCAGCATTAATGTACAAACCAGAGTCCTGAATTACATTATTTTTCTTTGCAAATAAGATGCTGTATTCTAAGAAGGAGATTGTGAGGTAATCATTTTCTAAGATCGACTCCTCTGTCCAACTATTCCGTTCCTATCTATCTTCAGGATGTATAATTTTATGCTACAGAGACATTCAGGCTACACATATATTTCAACCCTGAGGAAAAAAATATTGTGTTTCCAATGCTTTTGGACAGCTAAAACCAAGTTTTTTTCCCTGGCAATTTAGGCAGCCAAGATAGCATTGTTGCAGTGATGATAACTCAAGACATTTCTTTTGGAGAATTAAATCTTATCCTACTGAAAGAAGGAACCAAGACATACAGGATACCATGAAATACAATGATGTAAAGTGAAAGCATTGTTTCTCTAAAAAAAAAAGCATTGTTTCTCTAAAAAAAAAAGTCCTGATAACAAACAAAACTATTCTGCCAAAACCCAGACTGAATATATATCAGGAAATGGCTTTTTCCACAACAATCTTTGGAAAGAGACAATGCATTTCTATTCCCCGTAATAACACTTCTCTGGAAAATGAAAAAAAACAAACAAAACAAAACAAAACACCTCAGCAATTCTGGAAAATAACTGAACTTCCTTTAAGGCAAAGTTCAGAAAGTCATGCAATCATTCCTATAAGATGTAATGCAGTGATGTTTATTTCACTAATGATCAGTTAAATTTAAAATAAAATGGATGAGACAAAATATTAATATAATAAAAAAATCTTTATTTCAGACTTGTGCACTTGACTGTCCCTATGTGGGCAACGGTGACATTTGGGGGCTAGGTTGGCAAACTCGCCACTGGCGCCCTGTGCTCTTCACAGATGAAAGCAGGTTCACACTGAGCACAGGTGACAGACGTGACAGGGTCTGGAGATGCTGTGAAGAATGTTCTGCTGCCTGCAACATCCTCCAGCATGACCGGTTTGGCAGTGGGACAGTAATGGTGTGAGGTGCCATTTATTTAGGGGGCTGCACAGCCCTCCATGTGTTCGCCAGAGGTAGCCTGACTGCCATTAGGTACCGAGATGAGGTCCTCAGGCCCCTTGTGAGACCATATGCTGGTGCGATTGGCCCTGGGTTCCTCTTAATGCACGTCAATGCTAGACTTCACGTGGCTGGAGTGTGTCAGCAGTTCCTGCAAGATGAAGGCATTGATGCCATGGACTGGCCCGCCCATTCCCCAGACCTGAATCCACTTAAGCACATCTGGGACATAATGTCTTGCTCCATCCACCAATATCACATTGCACCACAGACTGTCCAGGAGTTGGGGGATGCTTTAGTCCAGGTGTGGGAGGAGATCCTTCANTTTTTTTGAGCAGTGTGTATTAAATGATAGAAGGATAAAGCATTATTCCTCAATATTTCCCTAAAATTAATTTGTCCAATATGCTAGCCATTGCTTTTCAAGCCACAAAGCATGACCACTCAAAATAATTTTATTTAAAAACAGTATGACCCAGCATATTTATGGCTTTAAAAACAACAGTATTTTAGGGATACTTGATGCCTAGTCTTTGTTAATGCACTGAACAATTCAATTTATTCACATATTAATTTATAAACTCCATGAATTTATTAATTCATTCAATTGTTTTGAACATGCTCTCACAATTCAGGTTTTTGGTCAGAACGAGCAATGCTAGAGAAAATCGGATTCCAGCTGTTGGGATTGTTCATTTTCAAAAAGGGGCTTCCATTATGAGTGATGTATCCCTCACAAGCTCCCTCATGAAGTAACCCAAATTCTCACTGCCAGAAAGTTTAATTTCAACTTTGTTTTCCATCACACTAATGGCTTCCTCCAGCACTTCCATCAGCCAATCAGCCTTTTGTGCCTCCATGATGCACAATGCCTCACTGAAGCTTACAAATATTTTTCTTTTTCTAAAAAGTACAGCGTGTTAAATTAGTTGCATTCTGAGACCCTAGAGGCCAGCACTCCAGTGCTTTGGTGGTGCTTTCTCCACATGTTTGTCACACTTATTCTCATTCACAACTGGTTAGCTTACACCACATCCACATGTTGTTTGTGTTTTCTTTCATGCCAGTCTTCTACCATATTAAATTCCTACTCATGAAGCAAATGAGTAGTATAAGAAAAAAGGAAAGTGACTAAATAATACAGAAGCAAATATCAATATAAATGATAGTTCCTATTGATTATCAGTATATATAGCATACAGTGCTAGATAAGTGATAATAAGGCATAGAAATACACTATTTTCAAATAATATCCATAACAGTAGTCTACATATTCGAATAAAGAGAAGTGAGTGTCTTGTTATTTTCCTGTTGAAAAAGTTTTATCAAAATCAAAATGTAATACCAGAGCCATTTCATGACATAAAATCAAATACTTAAAAAATGCTTGTGAAGTGTTGTTCATATATTTAATTCAGTCCTCATAAACCTTGATGGAAATATCTCCTCAAAAAGCAAATCCTTGGGATACTGGGCTATTTTGCAATCACTTATAGCAGGAAGTAAGCAATCTATCGCAACAGAATAAAATGCTCAGTTAAATGGACAAATGCACACCAAGCAGTGTACACTTGCAAGAATGAATGACAATTTTCTTCTGAAACTTCTCAAATAGTGAAATCAAATGAGCAGAAAATTTTTTCACTATTTTTATGTTTTCTGTCCCCATTAAAATGACCAACGCCTTCAATGCACTGTTGTTTTTCTTGTGAACTTAAAGGAGAATTAGTTGGAGGAAGAAAGCAACAGAAGTATGGAATAAATTATCTCCCCCCAAAAATATCACCAAATTTAAAATATTAGATTTGCTTATTTAATGCTAGAANAATAGAAGTATGGAATAAATTATCTCCCCCCAAAAATATCACCAAATTTAAAATATTAGATTTGCTTATTTAATGCTAGAAAGAGGGCAAAGTTTGAAGTCCAAACTTTCATTGGGAGCAACAGAAAAAGACCTAATAAGAATTCTTGCTGATAAACATAACTTTGACATATGCAGTGCTTGCTCATATGGACAAACATTCATGAATTATTTTTAAGCCTTAGGTAACAGATCTAATAGTATGCTACAAAAACATGGGAATACAGGGTATTTACAACAATGCTGGAACTGACCAGCAGAGGGAGCACAACTAGTTAACGTTTTGTAGAACTGAATAAAGTGTAAACATTTACAAACTTGCAGGAGAACAAAATAAACTGGTCTACCAAAATTAAATAGATGAACATTTTCAGGTACACAGAAAATGATCTTCAATGTTTTCAGAATAAATATTTGATCTGAAATATAATTTCATTCAACTGTTGCAAAAATTCAGAAAAGCTTTATAGTAATCTTGTAAACTGCCTATAACAATTATTTCTGAAATGATATGTTTCAAAACTATAGAAGCTGTTTAGTGGTTTAAACATAAAAATAGAAAATTAGATCTAGTGCTGTTCAATATAGTTAAACATATCCTATCTATTATGCTAATAATTAACTACTTTTTAAAGCTTATATTACAAATACATTTTATCATATTATATTTAATTATAAGAACAGTGTTAACATTTAAAATGATAAACTGAAACATTAAATTTGTAATCCCAGTTGACAACTTCACATATATACCCTATCTACCAATGCTAAACATTGAAAAGCCATTCAAATAATAAATTCTCTCTAATGTTATTGTTTTATATGAGCTTCAGTGTGTCAACTGCAGGTTCTGTTTATATAAACTCAAAAGCAAGTTTCCTAAATCTTTGAGTCAAAAGAAATGTCAAAATATTGGGGCGAATAAAAAAGCAGAAATTGTGAGTGACTGTGCCAAAAGAGAGTGTGTATACATATTACAAACAATTATCATAAAAATATTCACAAAATAAAGGACTGATTATTTCTGCAATTATGATTGGATAAATTATCCAGTCAACAACCACCTGGCTCTGTATCATTAATAAAAATGAAACATAAAGAGAAAACAGAAAACTTATCTAAAGTGGCTTACCAAAACCAACTACTTACGCATAAAACAAGATTTCAGTACAAATCACTACTTTGTTCTGAAATACTTCTTAGTATAGAATTACTACCTGATAATAAACACTACTCATCTCAATAGAAATAAGAATGTTTTTCCTGAGAGAACTGATTTTTACATATAGGGTTCAGTAATCTACTACATATGCATTATCAGCATTCTAGAAATAAAATAAACAATATTTGGAACTGATTAAATATTGGAAAACAGTACATTAATTACCCTGAAAGAAAAGTTAATTGCTTCCTAAGAATTCAGCATAATGCAAATTTGTAATAGACATAATAAAAATAATGCTCTGCAAGGAAATTTGTATTATAATTATGAGAATGTTATCATTTTAAGAGTTGGAAAGCTTAAACATGTTAATCACTTTCCTGTTCATATACAAAGACTACAAAAAGCATATGCCACTGCCTACTGTATTTACATTTCATTAAAAAAAGAATAACTCACCCACTTCACAAGTACAATTATCTGTTTTCACATACCTTCCCCAAGAGTTTGCCTCTTCAGAATAAGAAACAAGGAATCAAATCAGATAACTTCAATAAGTATGGATGAACTAATTTTAGTGGCCCAAGTACAGTACAGATTGACTTTAAACGTTAGTGTCTGACTATTTTGTCAGGTTGGGCTGTTAAGTCATGCCTCGATTTTAGAACTGCCAACACATGGATTCTTCTACTTCAGTTCAGCCTCCCCCACTTATCATCAAGAGTGATATACTTCTTGTTCTATTTCTCCCACCAACTCCCCCTGCTCCCTTGCAAAAAAAAAAAAAANCACCAACTCCCCCTGCTCCCTTGAAAAAAAAAAAAAAGAGGCACTGCAGGGCAGAAATTCTTCAGGTGCTCGCTAATGGAATTCCCAGGGTCTATGAGCCGCTTCGGGGATCAAGAGATCTCATAGCTCCCGCTGGGGTAAGAAGCAGTGAGTCTGTTCCATTTAATCAAATACAGAATGAATTTTCAACCCTATTCACTAGGTTGTCTCCAGGGCTCCAAAAAAACACCAGGGAGCTAGAATCACACTAATGTGGCTCTTTCAGGCAAATATAATTAGTTTGATTTTAAAAGAGCCACATTAATATCACCTCGGTCCTATTATCAGATTGTGAATTATAGTGATACTGTATGCTTTAAGCTTGAAAAACTGAAGGATAACTGAACATGAATCATGCAAAATGCTACACATTCTGCATTGAATGTTTCCTATTATACCATACTGCCTGGTTTCATTTTAACAGCAAGGTAGTTAGTCATGGTTAGCTCTTTGTGTATTAACAGAAACCAGCAGTGATCCCTTTTCCCCTTTACAGTTTCTCTTTTAAAATAAAATCCCCTAATAGTTGGGCTCATGTGAAATACTGCATATTTATACCTTGAACTTCTGAATTCCTAAGCTACAATTAAATGGACTATTTCCCAATCAGACATATTTTTATATTCTAAAAAACTGGCTTAAAATGCAGAGAATTAGTCCTAAAGTATTTTTAGTTGTCAAAATACAGTTGTCATTTATACACAACAAAATAAAGTATAGCAACTAGCATATGCATAATAAAATTAACAAATAAGTTCATGCTTTATACTAGATACAAAAATTAGTTCTGTATAAATTTTATATCCCATGGAAGAAATGTAGAATTATAAGCCTCCCACTAGGAATTCAATATTGAGTTACCCTTGACTTTTACAATAGTAGCACAGCTGTTTTATTCCAATATATACAAGACTCAGTCACTACTGTATTATTAAACTTGTCAAACATGCTGTCTAAACAAAATCAATTTCATTATTTCAAAGTCAAATCACCTGCAGCCATGGCCAGTGTGATGAAAAAATACAAACTAGAACACGATCCAATTCTTCACTATTTTGGAGAAGAGGATTTTTTTACTTTATGCATTTGAATTATACTAACTATCAGCCAAAAATAAAATTAAACTCATAGCTAATATACTTGTTGCAAGTCATACAAGTGTCAAGACAGAGTAAGGACGTAACCAGACATTTCAATTCTATTTATGAGAACTGACCCTCCCCCCATCATTCTCTCAATCTTCTGTATTTTTTGATTCATTCATATGCTGAAAGCACTTAACAGAAGGAATGTGCTTATGTAAACCCACAAATCAAACTGAATTATATTGATTTACTGGATACAAAGAAACAAAATTTCCTTTTTAGATTTGTTTTTCTTTGCACACAACTTTTTGGACACTATGCAATTTTGACATGTGTATAACAGATAGCAGTAATGCAATCTGCTCCTACTAAGAATGTCCTCTAGTTGAGCAGCACATAAAAACAGTTAGTTTCCAGACAAAATGTGGTATTTCATCTTCGCCCAAATAAAAACCTCACAACATATTGCTGCTATAAATACTCTTTTAAGAAAAACAAGATGCAGCTTACAGTTTCACATTCAAAAAAGAACTTTGCCAAAAGTTAAACAGTTTGAAGTTGACAACTGAGCCTCTCAATCATGTTTCTCATTGAAGTGCCAGGCACTGCCTTTGGTTTTATCAAAAGCAACTTTCTGATCAAGTCAATATCAAAACGACTGCACAGGATCCAATTACCTGCTTCTTCTTAAAGATTTTGTTATGGAAATGAAGTATCACCCTCCATAGTAAACAGAAACAAATTCCAGCAAACACAAGGTTATTCTATTTCTCACATGCCTCTGGAATAAGGTTAATGCTAAAGTAATCTCTAGATTTAAGAAATAGCTTTTCCATATGATGTATGAAGAATTAAAAATGATTATGATAAACTAAAGAATGGGAAAAAAAACCATTTTGATATCAAAAGTACCATAACAGACTATTCACAAGGACACAGAACATAAAAAGCAATGGCTTGCACAAGTCAACTTATGGTGGGAAATAAATACAAGGGGATATATATAGAGTAATTAACTTATCTCTGATTCTGTCAAGGAAACAAAAGCTACACATGGGTTAAGAAACAGTAAAGCAGGGTCAACTCCCTTCCACACATACTGCCTGGTTATGTATAGGAAGGAGCTGATTAGGTATAGGAAGGAGGAAGTAACAGCAACCCCTGACAAATTTTGCATATGCACTTTGCACTGCAGGAGAACAGAGTGTGTGCTCAAAAACATCTAACTTTTATTTTTGCTCTCCTTCCCCCTCCCCTTTAAACTTTAGGGGAGCAGATGTTTTGGCATCAGGAAAAACACCATTTTTAACTCCTTCCTTTCAATGTCCTAGGATTTATAGAAAGAAAGAAAAAGACACTTCCCATTTAATCCTTTGTGGGTACCTATGTGCACATCTGAATGGCCCTATGAAGAATAATAACCACTCCTTGCATTTCCTTTCCTTTTGACCTTGCCTATGATTAGGACCCAATCATGGGTGCAAACTGACTGGTCTCTTGGGACAAAGCCATAAATGACGGTCATTATAACCCAGAAAAACGACAATATACCTGCAGGTCTTTTAAGATGTCAGAAGAATTTTAGGTTTGATTTTGTTGCAGCAGTTTCAAACCCAGCTCCCTCTCTGCAAGGCACAATGTTTAAAGAGCGTCTGTGGGGCCTTACAAACCCCCCCCGCCCCCAACCGCCCCTTCGTCCTCGTGCCTCCACAATCGCGCTCCAAAAAAGAAAGCAGAGATGCGTCTTTGCATCTTGCCAACCATTTCTCAAAAGGCAAGAGGAAGGTTTCGGCTACCCCAAACAGTATGGGGGAATTCAAAATGCTGGGCGGGGGGGGGGAGAAAAGCGACCAAAAATAATACGTCTCCAAGGTGCTCCAAGCGTCTCTTGTCATCTTCCTGTTTGCCCGCCCCCCGCCCCCCGCCCAAATTTAAATGTCACCAGCCAAGCTGCATCAACGCGATGAAGCGGGCCGCCTCAGCCAGGCCTGCGAGCCCGTGGCGAGGATTTCAATCGCCCGCCCGCCCGTCTTAAAGTCCTTTAAGGTCGGAAGTTTGCAACGAGCGCGCACCTCTCCTCACACACAGCGCTGCGCACGCGCCGCACGCCGGGAAATTCGCAGGCTAACCTCTCTCCTCGCCCCTCCTCCCCACCCAGCACTCGCATTCCAAGCACCGAGGGATGAAAACAGGATCGGGCACCCACCAGGCATCCCATCGACCTGGCTTCGCCATCCCGAACGCCGCGTTCCAAGCCCTTATAGTTCACACGCCTTTGCGCGCCTCCCCTGGCTTTTCACCGGTGTCCGCCGCCGCCCCCCCCCCCCGCCCCCGCCGTCGCCTGCCAACCCAGCAGGGTCCCCCCTCACACCTCTCAGCCGCCGCGGCGCTGGCTGCGCCCAGAGAGGCTCCGCTCCCGCTCGACAGACGCTCCCCAGGACATTCCAGTGAGAACCGGCGAGGCGGACGGGAGCCTCCATCCAACACCGACCGGCCGACCCAGCAGCCCGGTCCCGCTCCCCGTCCTGCCGCCGCCGCCACTCCGGGCGAAGCTCCCTCACGCGCTGACGGACCGACGGGCTGAGGCAACGCGCGAGCCACCGAGCCTGCGCGCCCGGCTCGGCTAGAGTCGCCCTCAGCGGAGGAAGCCCCGCCCATCGCCCGCGTGCACGGCCGCGCTCACGTGCCCGCCCCAGCCTCCTCCTCCTCCTCTCCCCTTTCTCCTCCCTCTTGGCCTCCTTCAAGCCGGACTCACGCCCGGGCCCCGCCCTCGGCTCCCGCTCAGCCAACCGGCGCTGCCCTTCCCGGTCTCTCGCTCCTCCCCCTTCTTCCACCTCCCCCCCCCCCCCTCCCCTATTTTGGTTTNCCCCCCCCCCCCGCTCCTCTATTTTGGTTTGGATGGGAATATACCAACGGGGCTGAAAGCGGGAAGGGGAGAGGGCGCGAGGGTCGGGCAAAGCGGAGTAGGTGTTCGGTCTCCGACTGGGCTGGTTTCGCCCCGCGAGTACCACACAAGTACCGTGAGATGAAATACCTGTTTTCCTAAGGACGAGATAGATCAGAGGCCCCCAGCTTGGCAACTTTTAAGATTGGTGGACTTCAACTCCCAGAATTCCCCAGGTAGCATGGCTGGCAGGGGAATTGTGGGAGATGAAGTCCACAAGTCTCAAAACTGAACATTCCCTAGGATTAGTGTAAGGAAAACCCTTAGGAAGAAGCCCTCCACCTGGTTTGAAGGTAGACTTTTCCTTTAAGAAAAGGAGGAGGGTGGGATTGTTTTGGCTCCAGAAAGACTAGTAATTTGATCAATGCAATGTTACTTTTATTTGTTTAATTAAATTTATTTAGCCATCCCTTTTAGGACTGTGTCTTTTTGGGGGGGAATTTGGAAAAAGTCTGTGGGTTGGTTGATCATGCTTCTTTACAATGACTATGATTCCTGGTTTTTAAGATTTGAAATATCTGAAATGTGGAAGACTGGTCTTAAAGGCTTAGCTTTAAATATCTCCCCAGACAGGTCATAATATTTCTAATATTATTGGGTTTTTCTAATAATGTTTCTAACAGCAGTTATTTCTAATGTTGTTTAAAGAGGTTTCTTAACAATAGGAAAAAGCTGACACATAAGCAACATAGAACATAAGCAACATGGTGAAACACATTTAACTCCACCACTTAAAAGACTGGAAACCTGCATTTGCACACCACTACATAACAATAAACTATACCAGTACATGTAATTGTCTTACAGCCACAATTGGGACTGGAATTGCTGTTGCTAAATAATGCAGTCATTATGACTGCCTGATTTCACCACTATTTTTGCCACAGTTGTTAAATGAGTGACAATGTCATTAAGCAAATCTGGTCATAAGGCGAGCACTATCTGCCAGTCAATCCTGGAATATTGACCTGCTAAAATGTATGACATTTATAAAACTGAGTTAAAATATATTTACCCTCAGCAGTATGCAATGCCGTGTCAAAAGATTCTGTTTTACTTCTGATACCTCTAGAAACCACAGTGGTGAAATGTATAACAAATGCTAAAATTAAAATAGCCCAAGGTCATAAATTAATAAAACCACACATTTAATAATTAGGAATCTGCCCTCAGGAGAGGAATTTTTTAAAAAATGCATTTACATAACTGGTTCTCTTTTTTGCACCTGTGTGGAAGGTGCAATGACATCATATTCATGAGAAGTACTTTTTAAAAAATCCTACTTTTCATAAATTGCAATTTGCGCTATTCTTTGGCATGTTATTCGTATCCATATATTGCAAAACACTTTTTTATTCCAGAGAAATACTTGTATTTTCCTCCCCTATGAAGATGGAAATGCTCTCAGTGTGTCCAGATAGTAGACAAGAAGGCTTTCATTTTCATCCTGCACAAGCTCCATCACCTTTTTTAAAAAGTCCACTTTTCTTAACTCAAGGCAATGAACATACCTAATACTGCTGCCACCTATTTTTCCCACAACAACAGCCCTGCAGGGTGGGCGAGCCTAAATGGCCTTTACATTTTGTGCAGTGTTATGCAGAACCAGAGAGATGGCTTTGGAGAAACTATGCAGAGACAGAAACACATATTTTCAATCCTGCGGAACAAAGAAAAAAAAATTAGAAATTCAGACTGGCTCTGTGTTTTTCTGAGTTGGCCGATCCTGAAGGGCTAAGGCAGTGTTTTTCAACCTCAGTAACTATAGATATATAGACTTCAGGTCCCAGAATTCCCCAGCCCACCATGGCTGGCTCAGGAATTCTAGGAGTTGAAGTCCACTCATCCTAAAATTGCCAAGTTTGAGAACATTCGATTCAGTGTCCCAGGTAAACCAGACCACTATAGTTTGCATTCCATATCAGAGGTGGTATTCAGCAGGTTCTGACCATTCTGGAGAACCAGTAGTGGAAATTTTGAGTAATTTGGAGAACTGGCAAATACCACCTCTTGACTGGCCCCGCCTCCATCTATTCTCTGCCTCCCAAGTCCCAGCTGATCGGCTGGGTCTTCTTTGATTGCCCTGCACAGGAGAACAGAGCTGGAAAAGAGGTTATTGGGGTGGGGAGGGAATGGGATTTTGTAGTAACCTTCCCCGTCACACCCACCAAGCCACTCCATGCCCACCAAGCCATGCCCACCGAACCGGTCGTAAAATTTTTTGAATCCCACCACTGTTCCATATGTTAATGTTGAGTGCAACTATCAACTAATGTTGAGTGTAACTATCTTCATTCTCGCTGTCTTTATTTTCCCTTCCCCTTCCTGTGGTTCAGGCTGTTTCGCAAGAGATGGTTCTCTCTCGCTAGACCTCTGAACAGATGCTAAGCAGAATATTTTGAAAACAGTGATCAGCAAGGCTACCTACCTCTGCTTTTGCTTAGCGGTGCAGATGGAGAAGGTTAGTGTCCTTCCGACAAATCACATGTGATTAGATTAACTACAATTCAGCGATCAAACCAAGTTCACCTTCTTTCTGCAATCCCTCTAGTACTCAGTATCTTACATTTCCAAATTAGGTATATCATCTAATTAATCTTTCATTAATTCTATTGCATTGTATTGCATATACTCCTGAATAAGTTTATTGGGAATTCCATTCTTATATTTTCCTCATTATATTGAACCATAAAATCTTATCCTAGAATCACCACGTAGCATGAAGAGTTCAGATTTTAAATGATGTAGCTGGTGTGGGTATGATTCATATGGCTGTGTTTAGAATGCACTTGACTGCTAAGGGTTTTTAAAGATTTAACAATAAACATGAAATAAGGGACGTTCGCATTTTACCCATCCAAAAGGAAGACAGATTGTAGGTTGTAGCATGTTTGGCTGACTTTCCAGCCTTCTAAAAATAAGCATTTTGCAAGGATTAACGTCACCAGACGAAACAAAAAGTCTTTACTGTGGACTTTTTATATTGACATTAGCAGGGAATTGAAAACAAAAGGTTCAAGTTAAGTAAAACATTAAATGTAATGAAACCATTTCAGTGCCTCACTTTCACCTCTTCTAGATTTTGAAATATAACATGGAAGATTAGAGAAGAGAGAGTTTTAATATAGTATTTAAATTCCATTCAGATAATTTTCTTATTACAATAGCCTTACTTGTAAAAGTCATTTATTTAAAGTATTCAAAGGTAAGGTCACCCTCCCTAACAATTAGTGAATTATTTAAGCATTTCTCACAGGCTGGTAGACAAAGAAAATTCTTGAATTCAAAAGTATCATTTCTTGCAATGTTACCCAACCAGTTAGCAGATAATAGAGTTCCTTCTGTCCCTAATCAGTTCTCCCAAAAGGAAAGCAGTGTGGCTCTGTTCTTTTTTCTACATCAATTCTGACAGTCAGCTGTTTCCAAACTTGGCAACTAAGTGGTGGGACTCATGGGGGGGGGAATAGTTTGCCTACTGAGATGAGATGGACCAGTTGCTTTCGTGGTGTGGAGACAATAACTGGATCCTCAACTACCAACAAGACCAAGGATCTTATAGTGCAGTGGTCGTCAACCAGTGGGCCAGGGACCATTGGTGGTCTGCGAGACAATTTTGGTGGTCCGCAGAGAAATGTCACCTCCAAAGCACCCCCCAAGCAATTAATATCGAGTGTGAAGGATGTGTGTTTGTGTTTATTTTCATGGTCATGATGCGTACTGAAAATGGTGTTTGATTTCATTTTACGAGGTGCAATGACAATAAAGTAAACTAACTAACTAATACAGGCTATGCGGGAACACAAGGCTTGTGTCGCTTGCATTGCAACAACACAAGGAAGTGAGGGGAGGGGGGAAAGGGCAGTGGGGGGAACTTGCCCATGTACCTTGTCTGGCCACTGGGCTGCTTCTTTCTGCTTCTTTCTTCTGCTGCTTTTGGCTGCAGGCAAGGAAAGCAGCAAAAGTCTTTCTTTCTCTCTCCCAAATTCCACCAGAAATGAGTGTTTGGGACCCTGCAAGGCATCCTGCTCCAAGAGGCTGCGCCGGCACGACAAGTCTCACACAAACTCATTTTTGGTGGAGTTTGGGAGAGAGAAAGAACGACTTCTGATGATTCTGCTGCTTTCCTTGCATGAAGCCAAAAGTCTCTCTCTCTCTCTCTCCCTCCCTCCCTCCCTCCCTCCCCCTGAGAATGGACCTGGAGATGGTATCATGCAATCCCAAATAAAAAATGATCGACTGGTAGGAAACAGGGTGGGGAATTTTCCTGCAGACTGTTTGGGGGATTTTCCCAGTGTCTCTGGTCCTCAGGATTTAAAATTATGAGTTTGGTAGTCCAAAACCAAAAGGTTGGGGATTCCTGTTATAGTGGACTAAAGAAGGAACAGATCAGACCTCCAGCCCTTGATTATCAATGGAGACTGACTGGAGCAAGTGGCCAGTTTTAAGTTTCCACAAAAGAGGATCTGACCTGGGGTGCTAACATTGCAGCACTGGTCAAAAGGGCCCAGCAGAGATTATGCTACCTGAGACTTCTCAGAAAACAACAACTGAATGAAAAACTGCTGGTGACCTTCTACCGCTGCACCATAGAGAGTATATTAACTTACTGCATCTCTGTATGGTTTGCTAATTGCACAGTGGCAGATAGGAAAGCACTCCAGAGGGTTAATGTCATTGCTCAGAAGATCATGGGTTGCCTTCTCCCCTCTTTGGAAGAGCTTTATAGCTCCTGCTGCCCTAAGAAAGTTCAAAACATTCTTAAAGATCCATCTCATCCTGGGCACTTTTTTTTTTTTAACTATTACCATCTGGCTGACGGTACAGAATAATAAAAACAGGGACAAATAGGCTGAAAAAAAGCTTCTATCCCAGGGCAGTAGCTCTTTTGAATTCTGCTGTATAGTGCAGTGTTGATGTGGTGTCGGGGTTTTTTGGTTCAATGTGTGGAATGTGAAGGATGTGTGTTTGTGTGTATTTTTAGGGTCATGATGTGACCTGAAGATGGTGTTTGATTTCGTTGTACAAGGTGCAGTGACAATAAACTAAACTAAACTAAGACATGTGTCAGGGATGTGGATTTCAACTCCCAGAATTTCCTAGCCAATATGTTGAATGGGGCATTCTGGGAGATGAAGTCCACATGTCTTATAGTGACCAAGGTTTGACACCCCTCCTCTATATCCTCAAATTTGGGGGGACTTCTATGGAGAAACAGAGGGTTTGAATAGATGACTGCCAAGGTCCCTTCCAATTCTGTTATTCTATGTTCTATTTTCTGAATCAACCTCATATTTCAGGTCTACTAGAAGGAAACTACATTCCAATCCATTTGGTTGTAAATTTGGTTGTACGGTTGTTACTTGCATCTGGTTATCATCCTCAGGGCTGATTTAAAACCATTGTTATTGTATCAAGCTTTTTATTCAAATTTTCGAATTGGACTTGTAAGTTGAAAAGAATTCTTTTTCCTCAACCTTCCCAAAAAGCTTTGTTTTTAAACTGATATATTGCTTGCATTTTGACTATATTTTCATATGGTTCAAAATACTTCAGTGATTAAACTTTTACAGCTGAAAACAGCCAGTCATGGGGGAACTTTTACAACCAGTCGTAAACAGCTCCTCTCAAAAGCAGGAGAAGCACCGTAGCAAATTAACCTCAAAGAACTTTCTCACAATGACGATCCCCTAAACCAGTGCTTCCTAAATGGTTTACTTTATTACCCCAAACCTGTTAACAGAAAGTCTTATTGAACTGGATGACAGAGGAATTCTGGGAATTAAAGTCCACAAGTCTCCAAGTTGCCAAGGTTGGATATCCCTGGTATGGAGTCAAATATTTGCTTGAAATGCACTGCAATGATCATATCAACCTCCTGTATATCCTCCATTAAATGTGGCTTCTTGCCTCTTCACAGAGACAGTTGTTTTATTTTGGCAGAGATTAGGATGACTAAAAGACCTGTTCTAATCCAGTTCCCCACCAAGAGGCCCTCAATACCCCAGCATGGTGTTTTCTCATCCATCTGTCCTTCTGACTGAGTCTTTCTTCCTTCTTTTCCTTAAGGAGAGGATAGTCCTGCTGATAGTGAAAACCCAAGCAGAGATGCTAAAAAAGCCAGACCACAATGCAATTTTCCATGGTCTCTGATTAAGGGTTCTTTCCATCCCACTGCCTATCTGCTGGAGAGCAGGGGAGAGTTTGTATAATCCCAAACATCATTCAGTTCACCTCCATTCCTTTCTTGTAGCTGCATTCCTGGATGTGTGTGCTTCCCATCTTGCATTGATTTCAACTGGATTTGTCAAAAGCTTAACTCCAGAGCTAATTAGCACCCTAGAAAAAAGCTTTTTTCCCAAACCATCCCCCCCTTCTCAGGACAGGACCTTCAAAACTTTTTTTTTTAAAGAACCTTGTGATTAAAGTTAGACGCCTTGGGGTAACATATCCTTCTGCATTCTTGGAGAATTAAACAAGAAAGGAGGAGGGGAGTTGGAGGAACATCCACATTTCTTTAAGCCTAAGGGTGGGTTGAGGAACAAAACAAAAATCGAAGACTAAAGAAAGGGAACTTAACACTTCTAGAAAGTTAAATCACTTAACTTGGCCTGACCTGTCCCCAGGAGACAGGAAGTTGAACTAACTGGCTTCTTTGGCCCCATGCTTTGAGATTTTGTTTTGATCAGGGGTGGAGGGGCAGCAGGGGGAGGAGAGGAAGACTTGCCTTTTTGACACCCCCTGCTCTACTTCTGCAATGCATTGGAACAAGTAAGGCACAATCTGAAAATCGAGGATAAACCCGTATCCTGGGAGTGAAAGGGATTTGCAAGTTTACTGAGTCATTTTCCAGGATTGCAGCCCAAATATTTATAAAGAGCACCAACCTCCTTTCATAAGGAATTTTGCTTGGCCACATTCATAGAGCATGAATTAATTCATGATGTGGTTTGTTTCAGTATTTGACCAGAGCTATTGTGGAATGAAGGCCATGCCAGGGTTTCTGGTTTAGTATGCTGTGTGATTCCAGAAGTTGAATGGATTGAATAAACTACGATTAAACAAATCATGACTTAATAAGACATATGACAGTAATATGTATTGATTGATTGGTGGATTGTGTGATTAAGTCATTTGCAACTCCTAACAACCAGATAGATTTTCTACCTGATGATCTATTCCTAACCTGTTCTTTTAGGATTTCTGATGGTTCAGTCACCACCACTATAGTTGAGTTTACAGATGCCACCTTGCTGGTGGTCATCCTCTTCTTCCATTTCCTTCCACCTTTCCCAGCTTCAAAGTCTTTTTTATGGAGCTGGGTCTTTGCATATTGTGTCCAAAATAAGATAATTTGAACCTGGTCATCTGTGCTGTGATCCTAAAAGGCAGAAGCTATTCGCCACTGTTTCTTAATTCTGGAGTCAGCTCTATGGCTGGTTATTCAACCTGTTGTCTTCAGTTTGGTTTTTTTTTATACTTAATCTTAGTCTCATTTTTTTTCCACTGTGTTCTTTAACTTTTAATACTAAAGAGCCTTGCACAGCCTTTGAGTGTTCAGCTATTAGGGTATTATCATTAGCATAGTGCAAGCTATTGATGTTGATGTTCATACAGAGGTGGGATTCAACCTGTGTTACTACTGGTTCGGTACTTATGTTTTGCTGCACGCAAAAGCTGTGCCACCTGGACAGCTGATAAACACTGCACATGGGTGTGCAGCATTTGAAAAACGCCTTTTAAACTGCGTTTTCAACCTCAGCTACGCCACACAAAGCAGCTGAGGTTGAAAAAGCAGGAAATAAAGGACAGGTAAGAGCCCAGGCAAGTGGGTAGGCCAAACAGCAGCAAACACAGAACCGGTTCTATGTCTGCTGCTCTTCAGAGCTTCCGGTTCGATAGACCCAGGCAGAACCAGTAGCATCCCACCCCTGTGTTCATACCATATATTTTATTGTATTATTCTTGAATTTATTATACTTGCTCTTAACCAAAAGGCCAATAAGCTATTTATTTATTTATTTATTTATTTATTTATTTATTACATTTGTGTTACACTTTCTCTGAGAATTCAAGGTAGTTTCTTGGAGGAGGGGATCCATCTTCACATGGTCACCAGTTGTAGGTGGAGGATTACCTGTATTTGAGTTTGGGTTAGTACAATGTTTGAGCTATGTAACCCAGCCTGCTATGCTTTATTTAACAAACCATGATTGAAACAGTCCAGAACACAGTAGGAGGTTTGAACCCAGCCATTGAGAGTCAAAGTTGTGAAAAATTACACTTGGATTCATCCCAGGTGAATAGGTCCTAATACAGATGTGGCCTTGTCAACTAACGGGCTCTTTCCCCCTTTCTTTGCTTTTTGGAGACCCAGGAGAAGTTTGATTCTGAGAAGCTTGTTAGGTTCATTACAAATTCTAACTAGTTGAACATTTCCTAACTGTTAACATAGACACTTTGTGTAAGATTTTTATACAAATACATGAAGTGTTAGTAGCACTTTAGAATGCCTTGGTAAGACCACACTTGGAGCACTGTATCCAGTTTTGATAACCATTTAAAAAAGATGTTGAGACTCTGGAAAGAGTGCAGAGAAAAGCAACAAAGATGATTAGGGGCCAGGAGGCTAAAACATATTTAGTTGCAGGAATTAGATACGTCTAATTTAATGAAAAGAAGGACGGGGGTGACATGATAACAGTGTTCCAACATCAGTGTTCCAACAAAGAAGAGGGAGTTAAGCTATTCTCCAAAAGACCTGAAGACAGAACAAGAAGCAATGGATGGAAACTGACCAAGGAGAGAAGAACTTAGAACTAGGGAAAAATTTCCTGATAGTGAGAACAATTAATCAATATAACAGCTTGCATCAGAAGTTGCTGATGCTACAAAACTGGATGTTTTTAAGAGGACATTGGACAGCCATTTAGCTGAAATTATATAGAGTTTTCTGCCTGAGCAGGAGATTGGAGTAGAAGACCTCCAATGTCCCTTCCAACTCTGATATTCTATTAAAAGAACAGAGACAAGGAATCAGAAACCCTCCAGATATTAATAGCAACAGCATTTAAACTTGTATATCACTTCAGAGTGCTTTACAGCCCCTCCCTAAGTGGTTTAAGAGTCAGCCTCCAACAATCCGGGTCCTCAGTTAACTGACCTCAGAAGGACGGAAGGCTGAGTCAACCTTGAGCCAGTGAGAATTGAACTGCTGACAGTTGGCAGAATTAGCCTGCAATACTATAATCTGATCCCTGTGCCACCACGACTCTTAAAAGCTAACTTATTAAGAGCTCTGGATCTTGCTGCCTTCATGTGAGGTGATGGATGCTCATTGATCACTATTCTCTTCTATCACATGTATTCTGTTAACGTGCACACACACACACACAAGGGAAAAAAATAATGAAATATTTGTTTTATTTAACTGTAATTGCTAAATTGAGAGAGTATTTCTCGAAAGGAAAAAAAAGTAAATTCTATGTATATATGAGTCACTGGCTTTGCTTGAAATCTTTTATATTTTCAAGCACGGCTCTTCTCTGAATGGTGAAAATATTTTCCTAACGAGCTGGCAGTGCTTTGCTTCAGTTGGTTCTCTTTTCCAAAGGCAACTTGAGGATTGGCACAGAAAATACAAAACTGGCAGGACTTTTTTTTTCTTTTCTTTTTTGAGATCATATCTGGAGCATGCTGTAACACAAAGCGTTTATTTTACAGTAACTGAATAAAGTATTGTTAGCTGTCCAAAACTTCAAGTAGGCTCGCAATCTGTTTTTTCTCGTCCTAATTCAGTCTTAGCTTCAATGCACCCACATACGTACAAACTCCCGGACACATTTGCTATTGAGACATCTTAATGCTTTTCTGTTCTCACCACCTCTCTTTTAGAATTTTGGCACAACATTATAAAGAAGGATGGAGATGTGCCAAAATTATAAATCTTTTAAAAATAAAGTGACAATGCAAGCTTGTTACATATTTACTCCTGAGCAATACCTATTGACTTACTCCCAAGATTGGGTTCTGCTTGCTAGGTATTAATCTCATTTATTGAGTCTTCTAGAATCTTTATCCACTTTCTCCATACTTTTCAAATTTTAATCTCATGACCTCCTTTCTGTCTTTTGTCTAAATGGAACTGCTCGAAATGCTACATATTCTCCCTTGATTGTTTTGATTATCTTTTTGTAAATCTTTTCTACAATATAATATGATTTGGGATAGATATGGCAGACAAAAATGTGTCCGGTATTTTAACACTGAAGTATCCTGTAATCATATGACCACATTTTACAACATTTTTGCTAAAAAAAAAAACCCAGCATTTATTTCTGTTTTTTTTGGCAAAAATGTGCCACAAAAAAATATAGGTTCACTTAATGACTGTGGTATTTGTTTAACAACCTACAGTGTTTGCTTAATGACCACTGTGCTTATTTTACGACCACCACGAAAAAGGTTCTAAAACCAACAGGTTCTGACCAGTTCTGGAGAACCGGTAGCGGAAACTTTGAGTAGTTTGGAGAACCGGCATATACTACCTCTGACTGGCCCCGCTCCCATCTTTTCTCCGCCTCCCGAGTCCCAGCTGATCCGCTCGGTCTTCTTTGGTTGCCCTGCACAGGAGAATGGAGCTGGAAAGCAGGTTAATGGGGTGGGGACAGAATGGGGATTTTGCAGTATCTTTCCCCTGCCAAGCCCACCAAGCCATGCCCATCAAGCCACACCAGGCCCACCAAGCCACGCCCACAGAACTGGTAGCAAAAAATGGGTAAGTAGCTCATTCTGCCATAGAACCAGAGTTGGTATTGAGCAGGTTCTGACCAGTTCTGGAGAACCAGTAGAAGAAATTTTGAGTAGTTCGGAGAACTGACAAATACCACCTCTGACTGGAGAGTTTACAGTATCCTTCCCCTTCCATGCCCACCAAGCCATACCCACAGAACAGGTAGGAAAAAAATTTGAATCCCATTACTATTCTAAAACTGGCTCCAGTCACATGACAACCCATTTTTTAACTGTCACAACTTACAACAGTGATGGACAGGCTCATAACTTGAAGACCACCTGTAACTCGGGAGAGAGGGTCCTTACCAAAAGCTCAGCTGTCTGCGTATAGTTAGTACTTGAACAGAAGAACATAAGATGCCTTTATATGAAGAAGTGGAGGAAGGTGTTAGTTAGCTGAGAATGAGTTTATAGCTCCATAAAGTATCTGGAATTCCTATGTTTGGGAAATGGGACGCAAGTGCTTAAAGTTTCTTATATAAATTAACATCAGTTCGGCAACAAGGATGTTCTTCTGCATCTTAGCAGAAAACATGACCCTGAAATATAGGTAGTCCTTGACTTACAACAGTTCCTTCAGCGACCGTTCAAAGTTACAACACCACCTGAAAAAGTGACTTTTGACCATTTTTCGCACTTATGTCCATTGCAGCATCCCCAGTAACCGTTGCAGCATGCCTATGGTTATGTGATCAACATGTGGAGGCTTAGCAACTACTTCTTATTTATGACGGTTGCAGCATCTTGGGATCATGTGATTAACATTTGTGATCTTCTGACAAGCAGTCAATGGGGAAGCTAGATTCTTTGAACAACTAATGCAACAACTGCAGTGACAACAGTGGCAAGAAAGGTTGTAAAATGGAGCAAAACTCACTTAACAAATGTATCACTTGGCAACAGGAAATTTTGGGCTCAGTTGTGGCAATGAGTCACAGCAGATATCAGTACTCCAACTTTGGATACTGAATCTGATCTGGAAACATCTGGATGACCTCTGAATGGCAGAAATGTGCTACTGAAAATTAACTGGTCACATCTGGTGGGCATGCAGAGTTTTGCAGACAGATCATTTGCATAGCCCTGATCGTAACTCGTTCTAACCCAGGGGTGTCAAACTCAAGGCCCGGGGGCTGGATCCAGCCCACAGGTTGCTTAGATCTGGCCCACAGGGCTGCCCTAGAAACAGCAAAGGACCAGCCCGTGGTGCCTCTGCCAGCAAAAATGGAGCTTGGGGGGCCCCCTCCCGAGCTCCATTTTAGCTGGCAGAGGATTGCAGGAGGCTGTTGCAGCTGGAAATGGAGCCTGGGAGCCTGTTTTTGCTGGCAGAGCTCTCGGGCCACCATAGGCATCCCAACATGAGTGACATCGAGCTGGCCATGCCCACCCTGGCCCCCAAGGTGAAACACAACCCTGATGTGGCCCTCAATGAAATCAAGTTTGACACCCCTGTTCTAACCATTACTCCTCTTAAAAAAAACTCTTAAAAACATCACTGGCTTCATCAAACCTCCTTCCCAGGCAGAAGGAAATCAACAACTAGCAGATGACCTGAATGTGTTTTACGACAGGTTTGAAAGGAAACTACAGCCACCTAGCTCCATAACCCACATCTCAAACACACCAACAACAGCCAAGCCTCCTACAACTGGCCCCAATCCATTGGGTTCACAACCTCTGG
>BHFT01063503.1:0-13321 GCA_004320025.1 Laticauda laticaudata
ATGCAGCACAACCCTTGCAAAACCTACACACTTAAAAACTCTTCCATTGTTGAGTGAGATCAAAGACACCAGAACCAAAAAACCCTTGGGAATGTGACGGTCTGTTTTCACTGCTTCAATGTGCCACAGATGGCCAAAACATCATTTTGGAGATCAATTCTCCATTGCCAAATTCATCAGGGGTAGATTCCCAGTTTTTGCCAGACTGGAATTAGCTAAACATAGAATTTGTTATGTTTTAATGGGGAGCACCTTATTCCTTAGTCAAAAAATAACCTCAACATTAAGATTCAGATCTCACCGACATTAATGTAGAAGTTTGGCAACGAACTATTACTGGGGCAGAAGGCATTAAAGGATGGCGTGGAGGAAACTGCATATCTTAAATCTCTTTTGAGTTAAATGGGAACAGTTTTGCAACAAACAGTGTCTTTCCTTTAGGGCAGCCCCAAGGGCTGCGACTTGCTTTGAGATCTGGACCACTCATGGCCTGAACATCTGCACTGACCACATGACAAAATCAAAGGTTTCCTGCCATGACTCAAAATGGCCACTGGACAGGACCGTCAAAGTCAGCTCCACCATGGATGCACCAAGCGACCAAGTTGATCACGAAAAGGTGAGGATGGAAACGTAGGCCAAAGATTGCTTCTCAGCTCCAATAGATCCTGGGATTTGTAGGCCTCATTTTGGACCTACAAATGCAATTCCTGAATAAAATAATCATAAATAAACCAATGGAATGACTTGCCTGCAGAAGTTCTGGGTGCTCCGACACTGGTGGTTTTTAGTAAGAAAACCATTTGTCTGAAATGGAGCAGGGTCTTGAGGAAGGAGACTGGTTGGTTGAACTACAAGACCTCCAAGGTTCGTTCCAACTGTTATTTATCATCATGAGCTCCACAATAAGCCTGGTTTATAAAGTTCAGATTATACTTAAACCTGGCAAAGGAAACCAGTGGAGAATTCCAACTAGGGAGACATAAAAAAAAATGAATTCATGTGATAAGTTCTCAAACTCCCCTCCTTCAGAGGGGCCTTGTTAAGATACAACAGGAGGATTGTTTTAAAAGCTGAGTGAAATAAAAACACAGGATAAGATTTATTACAGCTGTGGTGGTGCAGTAATTAGAATAAATATTTCAGGCTAATTCTGCTGACTGCCGATTTCCAGCAGTTCAATTTTCACCAGCTCAAGGTTAACCAAGTCTAACACCCTTCCAAGGTCAGTAAAATGAGGAATTACATTGTAGGGGGCAATAGGCTGACTCTATAAACAGCTTAGAGAGGGCTATGAAGCACTGTGAAGTGATATAGACGTCTAAATGCTATTGCTACTTGTACAACACAAAGCAAGTTAGAAATTTTCCAATCAAATGTTCCTTTGGGCACAGGCACCCTGATACGATTATAAAGTTGTAAACAGAGGTGTGTTAGAGGGATGTTTTTAAGGGATGCCATCCCCAACATTGTTTGACTTAAATTTACTTGTTTGATGGTATATTGCAGATCAGAGTTTCGTACTATGAAGGTAACGGCAAGGTTCCCATCGCCAAAGCGATTCTGCATATTACCTGCATAGGTAAGCCGGCAGGATGCAGAGGCATGGCATGGCCCAAAGGGTGAATTGGGGGTGGTGGAGGGCTGTAACTCAGCACATCTGTATCAGTGAACCCTGCCCTGATCAGACTGGGACCGAGCAGGGAAAAAGAAAAAGCAGGCAACTAACCAACATGGCCTGAAATACACTTTTCTCACAGAAAAAAACGAAACTAGGGTGCAAGCAGAGGCTTTGGATGGGAATAATGAAATGTTTCTTTGTTTAACACACATACCTTTGTTTTCCTGCTGCAGAAATGTCCTTGGATGCTGATATAAACCGTTCAGGAACAGTGACCAGAGGAAAGAATCAAAAGGTTAAATTAAAATAATGAATTCCAGGAGAGGTTGGAAAACTGATGGCTCTGTGGGCTGTTTCTCCTGCTGGCAGGGAAGGATGGATTTGCTAATACATCTGGGGCACACCTGTGTGGGGTGGTGCTGGAATGAACTCCACAGCTAATTACCAACAATATAAATGTAATGAATAAATACATAATTAATAAAATTGTTCCTGGATCACTTGGGAAGCAGGTGCTCGCTTTTCACAATGGCTCCTTGTGAGACCACAGAAATTGGCCTTCTGGCAGCTTCTGGAGAGGAAGGGGGTTATTTTTCACAGCCTCCACAAAGAGGAGGAGAAACGGATCCTGGCTGGGGGGAGGCAGAGCCGAAGAGAGACCCCCACCTTTGCTGATGTCCATCCTGACACGGCTTTCCTCTGCAGGAGCAATGGACATGGGGGCCGGATGGAAAAAGGCGCCATTCTCTTGGTGAACTGTGACCGAGACAATCCTAAAGCCCAAAAGGAAGACAAACAAGGACACCAACCTGACTTCCATGCAAGGTAGGAAGCAGCACCCATTGTTAAGGGCAGTTTTTCTCATACTCAGAAAACTTTTAAGAGGTGTGGACTTCAACATCCAACACATCTATAAAAGCGCGTTGTTGTAATGGAAAGGACACGGTGCTGAAGTCAAGATAGACCTCAGCTGATGACCCGTGGCATTTACGCTGGTCACAGAATGGGTGCTTGATGCCCATATAATACCTCCAAGTTATCATACAATGGGCATGGCGTGCTCCAATGGTCACGTGAATAGCTGAGGTCATCAACCGAACTAAAGCCAGATTGTGGTTAATGAAAACATGAGGCCAGAAGTCAAGAGTTTCTGGCTCAATTGGAATTGAATTGGTTCTCCTTTTAGACCTTGAGGATATGTCCCGGATGATCCTAACAACTCAGGGTCCTGATGAAGTTTTTGCAAACTACCAGCTGACTCTCCACATCTCGAAAGCTGATGATGACAAAGTGGGAGTCTTCTACATTCAAAGTAAGTGTTGAAGGCCAGCAGGCCATTGGGCTTTCGGACTGCGGTTGAAGGTGGATGAAGCTAAGACCCAAAGGAGGACACTTATTGTAGATTCTTTTCAGAAACTATGGTGCCCATAGTTTCATGCTCCTCACCTAGGAGCTTTTCATGCTCCTCACCCAGAGAAAACAAGGGAGCATTTTTGAGGGGATCAAGCCAAAACCCATTTTCTTTGTCCTACACCAAACAGGAGGTCCATAATTTTGTTATGACAGATCAAAAGTTTGACCAACTCTCGCCAATAATAGCCAATTGTAAGTTCCTTTGGATCTCAAATGGATTTAATTATGCAGATTACCTAAAACTGCCAGATCTGGATAAAGATATATGTTTTCCTCCAAGAAACAAAGAAACGAATAAAACAAGATTGGGTTTTGATTCACAGGAAAGAAGGAGCAGATATATTACAAACACATTCTAGGATCCGGAAAGATCTCCTACCATGTGAAACGGAACCTTGGTCAAGTGCAGACCGTCTTCTACGTTGAAGGGCTGAAATTTCCAGACATTGACTTCTCAGGGATTGTCACTTTCCACGCTTCACTCCTGGAGCCCGCCAGGAAGGTATGGAGAGCATCAAAAAGGACATAGGGAAGAAGGAGAAGGACAGGGTTAGGGTTAGGGTTAGGGTTAGGGTTAGGGTTAGGGTTAGAAAGCACCTGGAATGCTTTTTCAATCTTCATCATCGGATCCCTCTCTTGGACCTTCTTCACTACTTCTTCATTTATTAGCTATTCGGGAAGGCAGGTCAGGAAACAGACCCCAAAAACTACAGAAATTCCATTTTATTCCTGTAGAAAGTACGATGAACAGAACCTTGAAATCTTAAATTTAAATTTCCTTTAGTATAATAAAGGATCAATGTGGTATTATCTGGAGCTTCTTTCTTAACCTCTTCCTTTCCTGGACTGAAGAAAATGTTTACCTCTCTTTGTTTTTTTACTTCAAGCTTAGCTCTGTACTCCTAAATCCTGTAACTTTTAAGTGTGTAGATGTATCTTTCTTGAATTCAACGTATTTCTTGGTCCTTGTCTCCTGTACTTTCCTGCTTCAAGGTCCCAGAAACTTCCATTTTCACGGATACTTTGGTCTTCCGGGTTGCTCCATGGATTATGACCCCAAACACCTTGCAGCCAGTTTCTGTTTACGTCTGCAGGTAAGGAATCATGGACCAACATACACGTATGAAGCTTTCTGTACACCCACCATCAACTTTGGTGAACACCTGAGCCTTTATCCCTCCTCTATTTTTTTCTTTCAACATCTCCACCGATTCCTCAGAATATCCAGTGTCGATGATAACAAGGATTNCTGAGCCTTTATCCCTCCTCTATTTTTTTCTTTCAACATCTCCACCGATTCCTCAGAATATCCAGTGTCGATGATAACAAGGATTTTGTGGAACATATAAGGAAGCTTGCCACAAAAGCTGGGTGCAAATTGATTATCTGTCCGGAAGAGGAAAATTGCGAAGATAGATGGATCCAGGTAGGTCACAAACCAGAGGCCATTTGGGACAGGTGGTTTGCCAAACGAGATCCTGATACCACTGGAGAAGAAACTGGGGTAGTTTTTGTCCTGTACATCTCCAGAAATAATTGGAGGTGTTTTTAATCAATGCTTTGTGGCATCTCTTCCGAGTAGTGCATCCACTGGTGTGGAAACATCAACTGAAATTCTTATCCAGATTCATGGTTCCCAATATTTTCATTCTGTTGCAATAAAATCTATGCCCATAAAGAATATTTGTAGCTCAGGGTTGACATGAAGGGCCCTTGGTGCTCTCTGAGTTTGGTTGTTTTCTTGCAGATATTTCATTATCCAACTAGTTAACTTCATCAGTGCAAGAAGGGAGTGGAGTATGCAGAGAGGAGGTAGACTATGAGCTTCTTGATACTCTCTGAGCTTGATTGTTTTCTTGCAGACGTTTCATTACCCCAACTTGGTAACATCATCAGGGCTAGTAAGGAGTGCTGTGTGCTGTCAATTTATATTCTGGTGTCTTGCCCATCTGTGTAGGTGGGGAAATCTGAAGAGATTCTTTGGTTGGGTTGTTTACTGATAGCTGTTTGGCAGTTCTTAATTGGGATATTGCTTGATTGTTGGTAAGCAATACCCCAATCAAGAAACTGCCAAAGAGCCACAAGTCAAGAGCCAATCAAAGAATTTAAGACTGCTCCCACCCACACAGATAGGTAGGTCACCAGAATATAAATGGACAGCAAACAGCATTACCTACTAACACCAGTGATGCTGCCTGGTTTGGGTCATGAACATCTACAGGAAAACAAGCAAGCTCAGAGAGCAGAGACCCCTCAAAACTATGGCTAAAACAGTTTTTCAAAGTAATTTTAGTAAACAAACCTGAATTGCTTTGCCTCGAGTTTCAACAGATTGAAATCCAAAGAGAACTTTCTATAATCCATTGCACACCATAAAGAGGCAACACCTTTTAAATTTTATTTCAATTCTTCTGTCAATTTAGGATGAGATGGAGTTTGGGTACACCCAGGCTCCCCACAAAACATTCCCGGTTGTCTTTGACTCCCCCAGGAACAGAGGGCTAAAGGATTTCCCCTTTAAGGAGATTTTGGTAAGTGGTTTTTTTTCCCCCCCTTTCTGCTTCGATCTTGGCTGTTGAAAAATCACAGCTCTGCATTTTATCCTCAACACTTATTCATAATAACATCAAAATTCATGCTTGCCTTACTGATGTTCCTTTCATCAAAGATGAGATTGATAGGTCNTCATGCTTGCCTTACTGATGTTCCTTTCATCAAAGATGAGATTGATAGGTCAGAAGGAGTGGAGCAAGTTTTATATGAGTTTATCCAACTCAATCTCACCAATACAGCATGGATAAAAGTAGGGTTGAACAAGATTGATTTGACTCAACTGTTTGATTTCCCCCTCAAGGGTCCAGATTTTGGGTATGTGAAACGGGAACAATCCTCTGATGAGTCTGATACTACCTTGGATGCATTTGGGAATCTTGAAGTCAGCCCTCCAGTGACTGTCAAAAGCAAGGAATATCNCCTTGGATGCATTTGGGAATCTTGAAGTCAGCCCTCCAGTGACTGTCAAAAGCAAGGAATATCCTCTTGGGCGTATCTTAATAGGGGCCTCTTTTCCCAGGTAAGTGATGACAGGAGGCCATAGGAACATTGCATTGTATCTGAGGTTTAAACTCAGAAGAGTCTCTAGGGCAGGGGTGTCAAACTTCATTTCACTGGGGGCTGAATCAGGGTTGTGTTTGACCTTGGAGTGGTGGTGGCCAACTTGACATCANGTTGTGTTTGACCTTGGAGTGGTGGTGGCCAGGATGGGTGGCCAGCTTGACATCACTTTTGTCAGGGTTGTCTGTGGTGGCCCAAGTGGATGGGCTCAATTTTCAGCTGTGATGGCCTCCTGCCAGTCACTGGCAGAGGGTGGCAGGAGGCCATCACAGCCAAAAACGGAACGTGGGATGGTCGCTGTTAGGAATGTGAGTCACCTAACAGTTGGGTTGGAAAATATATAAACCAGGATAGACATTTTTAATACTGTCTCTTTAAGGGAATGCAAAAAAATTGTAATTGGGTGTGGTTTCTCAAACGGCCATAAGATGGAGCCAGAAACCTGTGTTGTTCTGTTCTGTTGTTGCTGAGTGTTGCTGTTCCTGCATTTCCCTATTGACTGTTGCTGATTTTCGTTATTCTTGGATTTGATGTGAGTCTTTTTCTGAACTGTTTTTGATACTGGACTTCGTTACTGGATTATCCCTGGACTGAAAACTGACTGCTATAACCATTTATCACTTGGACTGTGTTTGGACTTTGCTTAACCGTTTACTGGAAGTAAAACCTACCTTTTACTATATAGTGTAGCTGTGTGCTGTGTGTGTGTTACTCAACATTACTCTCACTCCATCTCCCTGTATGCATTCTCCTAACGGGGAATTACCTCAACAGTTGTGCATGTCCCAAGCTCTGTTTTCACAGGCAGAGGCCCTGCGGACCAGATCTAAACACCCCGGGCCTTGAGTTTGACACCCTTGCTCTAGGGGTTCCTCTGCCCATATGGAAGTTCTGGAGGAGTTTGTCCAAACATCCACAAGAATTGTACATTTCTCCAAGTTAAGGACATTCAACCTTCACTGTGAATGTCAGGAGGGATGTGCACGGGAAATTTGTTTGTTCTCCTAGCAAGAGTCTTCCCAGAACAGACTCGAGAAAAAGCTTCCAAAAAGCAAGCAGAGTAAAGATTTTAAACAAGGCTATGAAGATTTTTAAAAATATTGTATTTTTCAAAGGTTGTACATTGGATGAAGAGGGATTGAATAAAAGAGAAAGAGTCTCTTGCTTGGATGCAAACCTTAATCAAAAGCTGCCCTGTCTCATAAGATGCTAAATCATCTGACCGCTTAAGTTTCGGGTCAATTCAATATAAGGCACATTTACTCCTGTGGCTTATCTTATAATGCATACTGTATGAGTTAGGGTGGCATGAATCAATCAATTTTGGTACATTAACAAGTCATGGTTTAGCACACCATGAGAATTCAGATCCCACCTTTTTTTTTTAGGAATATCCCAATGTCCCAACTGGTCAAGGACTTCCTCAAAAGCCAAGTTGTACAATCTCCCATTGAACTCTACACGGATTGGCTCCTTGTGGGACATGTAGATGAAATGTTGAGCTTTGTACCTGCCCCAGACAGGAAGGTATGGATCCCAACCCTTCTTTCAAACTTGAAAGAGCTTTAAGTGACCAATTTACATGATTAGTGAACATGTCAAGGCAGCTTCGGACGCTGGCCAACAGCTGCAGGCAGAATTGTTTGACATTCTGCATTGCCACTCAGTGGTACAGCTCGTAAGTGTCCCATAAAGTGTCCCAGCAGACCCTCTGATTAAATATGGCTGTATTTACATTATTCACCACCAAGAGACATTTTGTTTGAAACTCTAGTCCAGGAGTTCCCAGCCCTGAATCCTTGGACTGACACCGGGCTGCGACATGCCAGAAAGCGGGCCAGACAAAGAAGCAAAGCCTCATCCATGGGTGCAGGCAGCACATGAAACCACATCCCCTCTGGTCCATAGAAATCCTTCTGTCCACAGAACCCATCCCTGGTGCCCAAAAGCTTGGGGGCTACTGCCCTAGTCCCTCTTATCCCCTCCAAGAAATTAGCCTAACAAAGTATTTCAACTTGCCATTCTTCAAAGCCTGGAGGCCTGTAAGGTCTATAAATCAACCCACATGGGTATATGGAGGTTGTCATATTGTTCCAAAAGCTTTTTCAAAAGGAAACTGGATTTTTGCTTCTCATAGCAATAGCAGTTAGACTTATATCCCACTTCACAGTGCTTTACAGTCCTTTCTAAGCAGTTTACAGAGTCAGCCTCTTGCCCCCAACAATATGGGTCCTCACTTTGGAAGGATGGAAGGCTGAGTCAACCTTGAGCCAGTCAGTTAGGATCGAACTGCTGGCTATGGGCAGAGTTAGCCTGCAATACTGCGTTCTAACCACAAGGAAGGAAGGAAGGAAGGAAGGAAGGAAGGGAAGGAAGGAAGGAAGGAAGGAAGGAAGGAAGGAAGGAAGGAAGGAAGGAAGGAAGGAAGGAATAGCACTTATATTCCACTTTACAGTGCTTTCCAGCCCTCTCTAAGCGGTTTAGAGAGTCAGCCTCTTGTCCCCAGCAATCTGGCTCCTCATTTTACCCAGCTCGGATGGATGGAAGGCTGAGTCCACCTTGAGCTGGTGAGAATTGAACTGCTGGCAGTCGGCAGAATCAGTCTGCAATACTGCATTCTAACCACTGTGCCACTAAGGCTCTTAGAACCGAAGATAGAACAGAGAACAGCTGATAGAACCGAAGCAACTTCTTGGATGAGAAGCGAAACGTCTTCAAGGAAAAAGAGTCCAGTTGCCTTTTGAAAAAGCTCCTTTGGGACGAGACCCATTAGTATACTGCAGTTCTGAGCTCTTGTGGGGAACTTCACTGAAGTTCTAACTCAACTGACAGCCAGTTTTGCTATCAAAGGAATAACAGAGTCGGAAGGGACCTTGGAGGTCTTCTAGTCCAACCAAAGGAAGGATATTCACAAGGATCAGTCCTAAGGTGACTGTTTTCAAGGTGGAACTTTGATGCAGCTGTTAACCTCTAGGGTTTGCAGAGACCAAGAACTGGAACTGATTAAAACAGCAGAGTTCTGCCACATAATACCTCTTCTATAAAAACCTTGATATGAGAAAAAGCTGCAATAACTTACCACCCTTCTCCTCCAACCTGTACAATGATGAAAAATCTTTTATGTAGGTCAAAGTGTCTGGTCATCAGTTTCTGGCTGTCTGCCCTGTGAGAAGCTTCTCCTAAGCTGCTAAATCCTTATTTTTAGGCTGCTGGTCTTCTCTCTCTCCTATCTCCCTTACTCACTTTCTTACTCCTCATTTCAGGGTTTCCGCCTGCTGCTGGCCAGCCCGAGAGCCTGCTTCAAACTGCTGAAAGAGAAGGAAAAGGAAGGTCATGGGAAAGCCAAAATGGCTGAAGGTTGGTGTGATGACCCAGGGTGTGGCACAAAAATAACAAAGTCTTGAAAGTAGATAAATTCCCTTTAATGTCTCCAACTTGGCCCCCAATGTCCAGTTATCCTTGGCTGGAAATCAAACTCTTCCAAAAGTAGTGTACGAAGGGAAGAAATGCAATCCGAACCCAAAGTAAAGATAATTAGAAATTAAAAAACCAACACAAACCATGCTGAAGTGATTAATACAACAGGCCAGGATGATAAATTGCAGACTTCCAAAAGACAACGCAGCACCCACAGTTGGGAGGACACCAAAACCCAGATAAGCCCCGACAAAGATAATGCACCCTTTGCTTCCAGCAACTTTGCAATGCGCAGTTTGCCCTTTTAAATAGTCTTCCCAGCTACAGCCCATGAAGGGGATCAGGGCCCTTTCCTCTCCCGTAAACCATGTTGCTCCCTTCTCCGTTCTGCCCTGCGTGCCCGAGGATGAAGAGGGGATGGCCCTGGGTCTTTCTGAATGCCCAGCTGGACTATGCCCTTTCCCCATTTCTTCCACAGCCACCAGATCCAAGCTCCCACTCCCTCTCTGATGTTCAACTTCCTCCTCAGAATCAGACTCCACAAGGGCATGACAGTTGAGTGATTCATTGTCTCCTCTGCAGGAGATCAGAACTGAAAGGAAGCATAACTAGAAAAGAATATTGCATGCCCCTTTTCGTGAGAAAGATGAAATCAATCCTTGGGCTGGGTTGCATTAAAAGGAGTTGTGTTTTCTCCCTTCCAACATGTTTTTTCTCCCCAGTGGGAACAAGTGAGGCTCTAAACAGGGGTCCCCAATCCGTGCAAGCATTTATCGGCCACTCATGTGGAACCATCCCCCCCCCAAAAAAAGCTGGAAATTTTGCGGAACTCTGCTCCAAACTACAAAAATAAATGGCTTTCTATTATAGAATAGTTACTTACAATAGTCTTTCTCACTAAGCACTGGACTTCTAACTGGAGATTAAAAGACATATGCACACCAAAAATCAAAACTTTTTTCCTTTCTCTGAACAGGAATTGAATTGAAGAATCGGAAGCCCTGTTCCATATCAGAAATTATTGCTGACTTTTTGTTACGACAGTATAATGATAAATGCCAAGTAAGAGCCCATCTATTCTGCTATTAAATCTGGAGACCAGGTGATCCAGCGAAGAGGACTAGGGGATTATTCATTGTTTTTGGGATGACCCATAGTCTCTCAAAATTACCCAAAGCCCAAAATATACATTAAAGTCCGGTAATGCCTTCAACTTAAACTTCACTGTTTTATTAGGCAGAGTTTAAAGTCACAAAAGTAAATTATGAGGCAAAACAAGAACCAAATCAAACTGCATTGTTTGACAATGCATGACAAGAGTTCGGAAGAAAGCCAAGATAATTAATCATACAATGCAGGAAATTAACAGAGAGAGTCCATGGGAGGAACGCCAACAAACACAAACCTCTTTCAAACAACTAAACTTCGATCCCAGCAATTCTAACTGCGAAGTTACAAACTTATATACATAGCTCTCAGCTGCAAGCCATGAGGAGGATCATGGTAATCTCCTCTTAAGTAGACCTCGCTTTTCCCTGATCCTCTTCTCCCTGCGTGCCCTAGGATGGACAGGGGATGGGCCTGGGTCCTCCTCTGACTGCTCAGCCGGCCTCTGCCCTTCCGCAGCCTCCTCCACCACCTCTGGAGCCACAACTCCCATTCCCTGTTGGCTGTTCCTCCTCTTCCTCAGAGTCAGTTTCCATCAGGGGCATGACAGTTTTGTTCAGATGCTAATAAAGAGGCAAAGGTGCTTTTTCAAGAGGCAAGTGGGCTCCCTGATGTTTCTTCAGCTCTGAAGAAGCTTCTTGGATGAGAAGTGAAATGTCTTCAAAGGAAAACCAGGAAGTCCAGTTGCCTCTTCTGGAAAAAAAACACCTTTGGGACAAACATGACCTAGATGACTGAGAATCTTCAGAGATATCAAACAAGAGACAGGGATAGAAAATATGATGGATGCAGAGACAAGGGTTAACTACGGTAGTCCAACCTTATCTTGCCAATCCAACCATTCATGATAGGGGGCCAGAAACACCAGAAATGGGGAATCCACAGCCTTCATAATCCCTGTTCCACAGATTTTATCTTGGGAAAAATGTCTTTAGATTGAACCCCAAATTTAAAAATTGCATTTTGTGCTATTATTTCTTGTCCCAGTTTTCGTGTTCTGGACATGGAAAGTAGATCATCTTATTCTGTAATTCCTCTGGTAGCAAAACATGGTCAAATTCTAAAACTTCCAGGGATTATAGATAATCCTCAATTTACAAGTTTGCTTAATGACCATTCAAAGTTACAACGGCATTGAAAAAGGTGACTTAGGATTATTTTTTCATACTTAGGACCTTAGGACCCATGATTTACATTCAAATGCTTGACTTCTGACTCACATTTATGATAGTTGCGGTACCCCTGGGTCATGTGATAATCTTTTGTGACTTTCTAAGAAGCAAAGGCAATGGGGAAGATTCACTTAACCACATGGGGAAGATTCACTTAAAAACCACATTGCTAACTTAACGACTTCACTGATTCCCTTGACATACTTGGCAAGAAAATTGTAAAATGGGGCAAAAATTTCTTACTTAGCCACATACATGTTGGGCTTGATCATGGTCGTAAATCAAGGACTACCTGCATTGAAGTTAAGGCTTCATTGAACTCACTTCGTGGGCACTGAAATATTAAGTATGGCCTCTCCTTACTCCTTCCTTTTCACTAAAGTTTATCTTTCTTCCATTTTTCAGAAATATATTGATTGGAACAGAAAAACACTAAAAGAGGAGCTAGGCCTGGCAGAGAAAGACATTATTGAGATACCTCAACTTTTTCATTCTTCTGAGAAGTTGCTTGACAATTCTATTTCTGAAGTGCTCAAGGCTCCCGCTGAGGCTTATTTCCCAGACATGGTAAGACTTGCGCTCCCAAATGTGTTTTGAGAAGAGCCAGCCAAGAAATCACCCAGCAGGTCCGACCAGTCAAAGGTTAGGGTTCACCTTCAGCTGTCTTTTGGAGAAGCAGAGGGCATCTCAGCAGGAGCCAGATTTCACCTTCTGGTTGCCAACCCTTCTCCAGGTAAGGTCGGTGTGGGATGACAGGAAATGCAAGAGACATTTTTGATGTGTTGGTTGGATTCACACATCACAAGAAACTTTTAAAAGAGCGGTCCCAAATCTGTATGGCTTGCTGGCCCAGGGAACTGGGCTGCATTGAATGGCAGGCCAGCACATACGCGACCCTTGAGCAAGTAGCTCGATTTGCATTAGTCGCAAACTGGCACACAAGTGCCCACTGGCCCATCACTCATGAGAGTTGTGCACATATGCGCATGTGTGCTCCAGTCAGCCACTTGTGAGGTCCAAATACAAGTAGGCCGTGGCCTGCGGCCCAGAGATTGGGGATCCCTTCCCTAAGAGATTTGTTTGGCTCAAACTATTGGGCGAATCCCGTGTTGTGTCTCATGTTCCCTTCTACAGCATCCTTCTGAACAGCTCCAACATGAAGCCACACAATCTCACTGAAAGTACTGGGATACAGATGGCAACTCAAAACTTAATTAATCGTCCCTCATAAAGAACCTAGCCACCTTAAAAGTAGCTGAAGAAGTGAAGTGTTAAAACATATCAGTCTCCTTGCTGTTGAATTTCTCTCGGGTACAAAATCCTGAAAGTTCATTGCAATCTAAAATTTAGACCAATGGTTATCTCCCTTCTGCAGGTAAACATGATTGTTCTGGGGAAACATCTGGGCATCCCAAAG
>BHFT01063504.1:0-16542 GCA_004320025.1 Laticauda laticaudata
ATAGCGTTTTCCAACGGATGGCAAGCTTTTTTAAATGTTTTACATCCTCTTTGCATCCGTAAGTGCAGTGGGACCGGACCTTAAATTCTGCATCAGGTGGGAGATCAAACAGGTTACTGACCAACCTTACAGACAACTCTGTCATCCAAAAGGTAGAAGAGGACACTAGAGAGCTAACTATACTGACCTAATTCTTACTAATAGAGAAGAAATGTTAGAGGGGGTTAAAATTGCAGAAACTTTCAAGGAGAGTGACCATGTTATATTAGAATCCAACATAATGCAGACATGAGCAATAGAACATAATAAAACCAGTGTCTTAGACTTTGAAACAGCTGATTTTGACAAAATTAGAGAGAGGTTAGAAAGGATGAAAATCTTAAAGGGGAAAACAACTTGGGAAGCTTGGAAAACTCTGAAAAATATTATTATAAAAGTACAGTCCAGTACTTTCCAACACTGTTCAAAAAGAAAACTAAGAAATACAAGAAGAAACAAGCATGGTTGCTCAAAGAACTATCTGATAATCTGAAAGACAAAAAGGATAAGTATAAAAATTGGAAAGAGGGACATATAACAAAGGCAGAATACCAGTATATAGCCCAAATCTACAGAGTTGAAGTCAGGAAAACTTAAGTTCAGAATAAACTAAGACTTGCAACAAATGTCAACAATTAAAAATTGTTGTTTCAACATATACAAGTCAGAAAAAAAAATCAAAGAAGCAATCAGTTCACTAATGGGAGAAGATGGCAAGGAAGTAAAAGGCAGCAGAGAAAAAGCAGAGCTGCTTAATTCCTTCTTTGCATCTGTCTTCACACAAAAAGAAGCCCAACCTATCAAAGACAGAAATGTGAAAGACCAACTAGAAATTCAAATGAAGATAGGCAAGAAAATGGTAAGAGAATACATGTCTGATCTTGACCAATTCAAATCACCACAATGAAATGGATTACATCCCTGAGTGCAGAAGGAGTTGGGAGACATGATCTCAGAACCATTGAACATATCTTTCAAAGAATCCTGGAGCACTAGAACATTCAAGCTCCCATCCTTGGCTGTACCTCCTTTGCCTCCAGGCTCCTGCCTCAGTCCCATTTCCTTCTCAACTAGCCTTCCCCTGGACATTCTGCCTGGCCAATGCCCCTCTGGCTCTCTGCCCTTTGGCATGGTACATTATTTGTGCTGGGCCCTTGGCCGCATGGGACAAATAGCCACCACCCAATTGGGTGGCAGGCGGAAGCCATGGTGCCGTGGGGTTCACATGCAATCATTGATAGGACATGGGGGCTATGGGGCTATGGGGGGGGCGCTATGTTGTATGGCTTCTTGGTAACGTCTTGAGAGTTGACTTTGGTAGTTTATCCATGATCTTAGGCCTCATATCAGCTGCTGTGCCCTGTAATGGAGGGGTTGGCAATGATGATCCAGCTTCATGTGTTGGCTGTACATCCAATTGTTCTTCTAGATCTTCTTGAATCTTGCATATAATGTGTAGTTGGTCTATCTCAAATTGTGAGAGGAGCTTCCTTTTCACTATGTTGAAGTGTTGGGTACCGTATATACTCGCATATAAGCCGACTTTAGAATGCTTTTTTTTTTCCCCCAAATTTGGGGGTCGGCTTATACACGCATAAATCTGATTTGCTGGAGCAGCGACTTAGCATGGCGGCTTCGCGCGATCATCTCATCAGCTAAGTCACTGCAAAGGTCCAGGCGAGGGATGCAAAGGTCCATGTGAGGGATGCAAAGGGCCAGGCAAGGGCTGCAGCAGCGACTTAGCATGGCAACTTGCTCCAGCGACTTGCTGGAGGCAGCGACTTAGCGTGGTGGCTTCGCGCGATGAGAGTCTTGGCTCTCATCGCGCAGAAGCTGCCACGCTAAGTCGCTGCTCCAGCAAGTCGCTGGAGCAAGTTGCCACGCTAAGTCGCCGCTGCAGCCCTCGCCTGGCCCTTTGCAGCCCTCGCCTGGACCTTTGCAGCCCTCGCCTGGACTTTTGCAGCCTTTCTCCCTGGATGGACGATGAGCCGCAACTTTTGCCTTGCCGACTTTTCCCTCTGTATTTTTCCCTCTATATGTGAGTTTTTTGGCAATTAAAATTCCTCATTTTGGGGCAGTTTTTTAAGGGTTGGCTTATATGTGAGATCGGCTTATATGCGAGTATATACGGTAACTAACTATTTTACATTTAGTATGGATGAAGGTCTTCCATTCATCCATAGTTCCTCATATGTTTCATATATTCCCTCTACTTAGATTTACTATTGTAGTAGCATTCCACCAATTTCAGATTCTTGTCTCGTCCCTGTATGGTTTCTTCCAGTAGTCTATTTATTGCTCTGGTTCCCCAACGTCTGACATGGATCATGTTAATCTAGGCAACAACTGAGCTGGAATGATACTCCTAGTTCATGTCTCATATTTGAGGTAGGCAAGTGAAACATTAAGGAATCATTGCCCAAGGACCCCTACTTGTAAGATAGGTAACAGCTGGGATTTGAATCCTGTGTTCTTAGTGTATTAAGAACACAGGTGCTGCAATGCTATCATGATGTCAAATAAGTGGGTCACTTTGGTTTCCTGAAGATGTTACACCTGGCCAATAGGCAGTTCTGGTGGCCATGGATGAAGAAGGACATTGAGGTCTATGTCAAAAGTTGCCCAACCTGTGCTGCTATGAAAATCAAGCCAGGGAAACCTCTGGGCCTGCTGCAGCCAGTTGCCAATCCCATTAGGCCCTGGGAGGAGATCACCATGGGTTTTATTGTGGACCCTCCAGAGCGTCACATGAGCACGGTGATCTGGACAAGGATAGATCATTTTTCCAAGCAAGCCCACCTCATCACATGTCCAGGCTTACCCTCAGCTTGCAAGGTGACCAAATTGTTCCTGATCTGTGTTTACCAGCTACATGGTGTACCAAGAAAGATATTATTGGATCGGGGAGTCCAATTTACAGACAAATTTTGAGGGGAGTTTGTTCGGGTGATTATGTCCTTGAAAGACCTCAGCTCTGCCTTCCATCAGAGTATGAATGGGGCTACAGAGAGAGCCAATGTGATGGTTGAGCAGTATCTCCAGTGTTACATCACCTATCAGCAGAATGATTGGGCAGAGCTCCTGCCGTTTGCAGAAATGGCATATAATAACAGCATACACAGCAGTATGAGGCAGACGCCCTTTAAGGTGACACATGGGGTGGACTTTGTCCCTATTCCCAAGCTCCTTCTGGAGGCCCCCTCACTAGGCAGCCTGATTGAGTGGATGGATAGCCTGCGAGGAGTTTGGGGGAATATCAAGCAGGCATTGATAAAAGTAACTGAGACCCACAAACTCCAGACAGATAAGAAAAGGTCACCACAAAAGCCATTCTGTGCTGTTCTTACAGCATTTGTATGCAGAAGCCCTCTGGTTGCCTAAACTACAAGGGATTGGGCTGTACAGTTTGTTTCAAATTGCTGTTTTCACATGCTTTGCCTCAGACTTTGCCTGGAATTTCTTGCTTTCAGTTTGTTCCTAGTAAAAATATGTTTCTCTAAATCCATGGAGCTGAGGATTTTTCTTTCCTGGGAAATAGACAAAGGCAGCCTTGACAGCCATTTTGTGAGCATATTCACATGGCGGCTATGTCCACACATTAGCTGTCAATCAAACAATTTTGAACATGCTGTCTATCAAAAACATATCTCAAGAAAATGACACCTTAACTACCAGAGCAGCAAGATCAGATGGGGCAAGGGACTAAATTATACAAAACTCTATGCTTTTTCTGCAGACTTCTCATTCTAATTTTGATTATGTGCCACCAAGTTCATGGGAACATCAGAAGTGTCTACATTAAGTGTTCCAGTGACTGGAAGAAAAGTAGCTCAGATGATCACAACAAAGATGAAAGATTTCAGGAAAAAAAAGCATATGATGGTGACTGGTCTCACTTCTCAGAGGAACAGAATAAGCCATTTGCAGACCAGACAACCTATTGAGAGAGGTATGCTGTTTCCCATGTGCAAAGATCAAAGATGTGACAGAGAGGCCTACCCAAATAATTAAGTCCACAAGTTATTATCCCTTTCTCCTCTTTCATGTTGGGATGAATAATACAACAAAGTGCCTGAAAAATTGATCAAGGGATTATGAGAAGGTAGGCAGGATAGCAACAATCTCTAATTCCAACAAAAGGTCAACAAGACCCAAAGAGGAAACAAAGATAAATAGCTGGCTCAAAGGATGTGGTGCCATTGATAGAATTTTGGATTTCTGGACCATGGTTTACATTACATACAGAAATAACTTCTGGCAAGCAATGAGCAGCACCTCCTAAGAACAAGGAAAAATGTGTTTGATAAACATTTAGCTTTGCACATCTGAAGGACTTTAAAGTAAATTGAAGGGGGAATAATTTTTTACGATAATTCTTAGAAAACAAATCATACAATGAGGAAGAGAGTAGTAGCAATAAAGAGGCATTCAGATATATAAAACAGCAGCAAATACAGGGTCAGCCATAAGGTTTCACATGCTTGTGCATTAATGCACGGACCAAATAGGGAGAACTTGAAGTCCTGGTACATGAAGGCAGGTATGATATTGTTACCATTATTGAAACTTGGTGGGATAGAACTCATGATTGGAACAAACTGCTAGAAGCAGTTAAGTTATTCAAAAGAAAAGAGGAGTTGTATTATTGGAATAGCAAAAGCACTTAGACTTATATACCATTCCATATGCTTTATGAAACTCATTGAGTGGTTTACAATGTCAGCATATTGCCTTCAATAAGTCTTCATTTTACCGACATTAGAAGGATGCAAGGCTGAATTATCCTTGAGACGGTCACAATCAAACAACTGTCTGTGGGCAGGTTTGCCTGCAATGCTGTAATCTAATCACTGTGCCATCATGGTTCAAGATAAGTAATTCTTACATGTAAAGAATTAGTGCACCTCTACAAAAATATATGATTCAAGTAGTCCTCAATTTACAACAGTTTGTTTAGTGACAGTTCAATGGCACTAAAAAAAGTGACATGACCATTTTTCAAACTTATAACTGTTGCAGTATCCCCAAGGTCACGTGATTTACATTTGGATGTTTGACAACTGGTTCATATTCATGACGCATGCAGTATCCTGCGGTCATGTGATAACCTTTTGTAAATTTCTGACAAATAAAGTCAATGGGGAAATCAGATCCACATAACAAATGTGTTATTAACTTAAGGGCCTGTCACATTGGCCGACAGATGCAAAACGTATGTAAAAAGGACACAGCGGACGAGAAAATGATCCGTTGTTATCCGACCTCTCAAAAGCTCGCCCAGAAACTTGCATAGGCAAGCAGCACAATCAATGGAAAGACTTGACTCCGTACTGGGGATCGGGATGGTGTAGCAGGATGTTAACCTGCGGGATGCTCCACAGAAGCTGAGCCGGATAAGGAAGCCAGATGGAAGCGGACTGGTACATCCGGCAGGGCTTCTGGGGGAGCCAACAGCGAAGTGGAATGCGCAACGGACAAGAACGAGCATGCAAGAGCAAATGCCGAGCAGATGAAGCGGGATGCAGAGCCGGAAGCTCCTAGCGGATGAGAGCAGTTCACCTGCACATGCGGGGAGGGAGCATTGCGTCCAGCGCGCGGATATAAAGGGCGAAGCAGCTACGCAAGCACGGTCACCATTCAGCGAGGAAAGACCTGCCTGCCAAACACAGCTCCCCCAGCCAGCCAGCCAACAACCATGGGAAGAAGAGAAAGCCGTGGCATATCTGCTGCCAGACCCTGGCAACGAGGAGACAGCGGCCACCATCCACACCCCTGCCCTGACACTCTGCTTCTGGCATGGCGGCTTCACTGCTGTTAGGGCTGCACTCTTCTGGTGCCTGGAGCTTCGCTGGCGCTGCTCCTGGTGCTGGGCTTCTGCTGGTGCTTACTCTGCTGCGCTGCTCCTAGGTCCTGCTGTCGCTGGTGCTCCTGGTGTCCTGGTGCCCTGGTGCTGCTGGTGCTCCTGGTCCCTTGCTGGTGCTGCTGGTGCTCCTGGTCCTGCTGGTCCTGCTGGTGCTGTACCTTCTGACTGCTGGCTGATCCTGGGTCGCCTGCTGGTCCCTTGCTGGCCAGCTGCTGGTGTTTACTCTGCTGGCGATGATGATCTGGCTCCTGCTGGTGACTGTCCGCTGGTCCTGCTTTTGTCTGCTCACTAGTTGTTCTGTGCTGCTGCTGCTCGGTGGCTGTTGTAAGGATGCAGCCCCCTTACAACCTCAAAGCCCCCTCCTGATGAGGGCCCCAGAATGGCCCTGCCAGAGGAAGGAAAGAGGCAACGCATGAATGAGAATGGGAGAGGAGGACAATACCCTCCATCGAAGAGAGGATATGAGGCATGAGCGGTGCTGGAATGGACTGAGGGAGAAAGAGTATCCTTTGCGGAAGGGAACACAAGGCTCCTATCGAGACACCAAAAGGAAGCAGGCTGCTTGGAGAGAGGAAGGTGGCAGAGCCTGGGCTACACTTCGGAGGTTGCCTCCTCGGCTGGTGGAAGCATGCACACCTGGTACCGGGAAGCTGCACCTCCTAAGAAATTGGCCAGGCACAGTCGAAGCTACGTGAATCCGAAGAGACCTATAGTGCCATGGCCAAGTGCAGTTACTTGAGCGGTGAGGTCGCCACCGAGCAGCTCCCTCTGACAACCCCCTCTCAGGCAACCGACAGAGAGCCAGTTCCTCTTGCTGGCCAAGAGTCAGCTACTGTGTTCCAGGCCAGGTATCTGTGGAGCGTGCCACGACAGAACCCCTCGATAGCTAGCCACTCCCCGTATACGGAGTGCGTGGAGACCGCTCTAGCTGCACTCAGTGGGTAGCAAAGGAAGGCAATCTTCCACCACAAGTAACCCAACATCACCCCCAGCTCCACCTCCACAGAAGCCAGTCAGAGATGCCAGATACCGGGAGGGGGCCAGAGACAGAGTGTCTGCTGCGGAGCTCAGGAGACACCATCAGAATCGCAGCGTCTAGATCTCCTCTCTCAGCTGCGGTAACACCACCGACGTCCCATCCTCCAACCGCAGCCCTTCCTCACCTACATCAACAGACCCCTTCATGAAACATGTCCGAATCACAAGTAGCCTAGGTGCATCAAGGAACAGGAATCACCGGACTTCTTCACAACCCTCCAAGACCAGCTGAACCTGCTCACCCCCCCAGGTCCAGCGGTCTGCTCCTCCACCCCAGGTGAATGTCACTGCCCTTCCAAGGTCTTTCACAGGCCCTACCTACCCAGGTAGTTGGCTACCAGGAGCTCCAAGCAGGCACAGGTAGCCCTCTCCCAGTCCAGGCAAGAGGTACATCGAATGCCACTGGTGCCATCCGATGCTACTGAATGCCACCGGACGCCACCAATGCCAGCCACGCACATGATGCCGCCACGCCACAGATACCACCCATGCACAGATGCCACCTCACGCCTCACATCGCTCAGCTGCAGGACCCAAGCACATCCCCACTACAATCCTCCTTCCTGCCACCCTACAGCCAAGCCCGCCTCAAGAACATGTCATCGGTATTGGGGCTGACACCCATGTCCTGGAGGAAGGGGCTCTCAACATCACAGGACTGAGCCAGCTCTCTGAGAGCTTCCTCCACCCACGTCCCCTGGTTGTCCTCTCGGGGCCAGGCAACCCCCAGTCGCTCAGACCAGCACTCCAGCAGCAGCCACCCTCCACCAGGCACTGGCCCTTTCACCCCTGAGACTATGGGCACAAGCCTCAGGTGGACTGAGAAGAGTGCCAGAGACTGGTGGCTACCTGTTGACTTTATCCTTTCTCTTGGGACACTTTATGGGTCATTTCTTTTTACGCTTGTTTATTAATAAGATTATCTTTTTGCTTACACACTTGCTTCACATTTATTTTTAGTCAATAAAGTGTGGTGGGAAAACTTTCAGAAATGGTTTTAAGCCTTTGCTGCTTGTGGGATGGGTAAGGATAGCATGGGATGGGCAGGGATACCTTTGGGATGGGGTATAGCTTGTGGGGTGGGCAGGGATACCTTTGGGATGGGTAAAAGCTGTGGGATGGCCAGGGATACCTTTGGGATGGGGTAATAGCGTGGGATGGCAGGGATACCTTTTGTGATGGGAATAGCTGTGGGATGGGTTAGGATACGCAGTGGGATAGATAAACCTCCAGTGCAAGCATAGTGGGACTGTATTGTCCACCCTCCAGGTGCACACTTTGGCCCTTTATTTTCAATAAAACAATGTAAATCTATTCATCCACACATTTCAACATAAAACACAACTCTTTATCAATGCCCTGTTATTGTAAGGGCCACTCAAGCATATATGGCACAATCTCATCAGTGTGATAAGACAGGCTGAAGGAAGCATCCATTAAGCATCTACCATCCTGTCTTGCCACTGCCACTGCATCCATTTTGGGGAGTTTGCCACAAAGGTGTTTCAGGAGGTTGCGCTGCTCTTCCCTTCACATGAAGTCTACTGTTGGGGCCTTGCACATCCACAGTATTTATAGGTTTCGCCCCTTCCCCATTCACCAGGCTCCATGTCCCCATACCTTGTTGGAGGTCCACGACGCCTGTCTGGCAACACTGGGTAGCGGGTGCGCATGAGATTTGTGCAGGATGCAGCAAGCTTCCACGATCCTGTCTCATGGTTTGTGGCGATCTGCCATGGTGGTGAGAAGTACCTGGAACCTGTGTGGCCAGGATGCCAAGGCGTTCTCCCACACCCGCTGTTCACAAGCCGCCCCAACTTCGTCAAACATGGCTGGCGCCACCTCCATGAATTCTGAGAATGTACGAGGGTCTTCATTGCCTCAGCTCCACCATCACTTGTTGTACAGTCCGTACTCTGCTCTTCTGGGATCCATTCTTCGACCCAGACACTTCTTGACACCTCCTTTTCTTCCCGTAGAAGCAGGGAAGGCCTGTAGATGGCTTTGGCACTGTTGTAGAACGATGGTGCTACCAAAAGGAGTGGGTGTGATGATCATGGTGGGGTTGGGCAAAGTGGAATGAGAGAATTAGCGGTCAGATGACTGGATGCTGTTGCGAAGAGCAAGAGCCAGATGAGAGGCCTGAAGAGGTCTGCACAGCAGGGCTGCTGGACTGAAAGCTGAGATCGCAGTGAGTTCCTCCCCTTTTATAGGAAAATATAGGTTTTCTGCTAGTGTCTTTTGCATCCTCTAGGCATCCTGGCCAGACATCCTAAAATATCCGAGATACGTCCCTCTGTGAGGTTTTTTCTGTTTTAATGCTTTGTATGCGGCTTCATGACCGCTTTTTCATCCTTTTTTCAGTCCATGCTTACTAACGCGTGCGTGTCATTCCGCATGCCGTTTCTCTTCCTCCTGGTGTTCCCGTTTTCTGCTTGGAGCGGATGCGAATTGCGCGGATGCGCAGCGGAATGCCTAGCGGATACGAGCGGACGCGTAACGGGTGATGATGGATGTGGAAACGGATGTTGCCCATTATGCGTTGCGGATGCAGAACGGACGTGTTTGGATACAATTTTCCGCTCAAAAAAGTTTTTGTGCAGCTCAAATCTTCTTTTTGAGGGGCGGATGAAATATCAGTCGACGGATGCTGGACCGGATAGAGAGGATGAACAAACCGACGCAGTGAGTACAGAACGGAAGCATTGTGTTAATCCAACCAGAGCGGCAAGTGTTTTTCTCCATTTTACATCCTCCTTTCCATCCGTTGGTGCTGTGTGAAACAGGGCTTTAACAACTGCAGTGATGTGGAAGAAAAGTAATAAAATGGGGCAAATAAACAAATTTTACAAATTTCTCACTTTACAAACATAAATTTTGGGCTCAATTGTATTTGTAAGTCGAAGAATTACCTGTACCAAGGACGAGAAGCTTCTTGAAAACATTGGGTGAATATTAGAATGGGGATAAAATGACATCACTGTTGATATGGTATATATAGGCTACCCATCAAGCCATATACACTGCTCAAAAAATAAAGAACACTTAAACAACACAGATGTAACTCCAAGTCAATCACACTTCTGTGAAATCGAAACTGTCACTTCGTGGCTATACTGATAACGAATCCTTTCAATATGGCTGTTGTGCAAATGGAAAGACAAGAGGTGGACAGCATATGGCAGTTAGCAAGACATCCCCAATAAGAGGAGTGGTTCTGCAGGTGGTGACACAGACCACTTCTTCAGTTCCTATGCTTCTGGCGTGATGTTTGGTAGCACTATTTGGAATGCTTGCAGTGTTTTCCTCTAGTGGTCGCATGAGATGGAGTCTACAACCCACACAAGTGGCTCCAGGTAGTGCAGCTCATCCAGGATGGCACATCAATGCGAGCTGTGGCAAGAAGATTGCTGGTGTCTTGTTCACTGTAGTGTCCCAGAGCATGGAAGCACTACCAGGAACACGGCCAGTACATCAGGAATGTGGAGAGGCCGGAGGAGGGCAACAACCCAGCATCAGGAACTGCTACTCCGGCCTTTGTGCAAGGAGGGACAGGAAAGTACTGCTACGAGCCCTGCAAAATTGACCTCCAGTGGGGCCACAAATGTGCATGTGGCTGCTCAAAGGTGGTCAGAAACCAACTCCATGAGGGTGTATTATGGGAGAGGGCCCCGACGTCAGCTATGTAGCGGGGGTGATGCTGGATGCCCAACACCCTCAGCGACATTGGCATTGCCAGAGAACACAAGATTGGCAAATTCGCCATTTTTGTTGTGATTCTTTTTTGTTTTTTTTTTTTTTTTTGTTGTTTTTTTGTTTTTTTTGTTTCTGGTGCCCTGTGCTCTTGCACAGATGAAATCAGGTTCACACTGAGCACGTGACGATGTGAAGGGTCTGGAGACGCCGTGGAGAATGTTCTGCTGCCTGCATACATCCTCGCAGCATAACCAGTTGGAAGTGGGTAGTAATGGTGGTGGGGTGGGCATTTCTTCTTTACATTCACCATCTTTTTCTGGATGTTTAGAATCCATTTGGACCATCCAGGAGCAAAGATATCGGCAGCGATCTCAGACCTCCAAGACTGCAGCTTGTATCGTCGCAACACCAGCTCGCCGTCTCTAAGGGGGGGTGGGGGGGGGGTAGCATTTCTTTTAGGGGGCCGCACAGCCTCCATTGCTCGCCAGAGGTAGCCTGAATGCATTAGGTACCGAGATAGATTCTCAGACCCTTGTGAGACCCATATGCTGGTGCAGTTTGGCCCTGGGTTCCTCCTCATGCAAGACAATGCTAGACCTCATGTGGCTGGAGTGTGTGAGTTCTGCAAAGAACGACAGGCATTGATACTATGGACTGCCCGCCATTCCCAGACCTGAATCGCAATTGAGCTCATCTGACATCCATGTCTCGCTCCATGCCGACCCATGCCACATTGGCACCACAGACTGTCCAAAGTGGGGGATGCTTAGTCCAGGGTGTGGGAGAGATCTCAGGAGAGCCATCTGCCAACTCATCAGGAGCAATGCCCAGGTGTTGTAGGGAGGTCATACAGGCAACGTGGTGGTCAGATACACACTGAGGCCTCCAATTTTGACCCTTGTTTTAAGGAACATTACATCAAAGTTGGATCAGCCTATAGTGGGTTTTTCCATAGCTTTAAATTTGAGTGTAACCCAAAATCCAGACCTTCATGGTTTGCTAAATTTGAATTTCCATTGATAATTTTTTTGTGTGATTTTGTGTCGAGTAACATGGGTCAACTATGTATGAACAAAATATGTTAATGAGAATATCTTCATGTCATCTCAGACTCTAGGATGTCTTATTTTTTTGTATTCCTTTACACTTTTTTTTGCAAGTGTAAGAATCAGTGGTTCTTAATCTGGCAATATCACCTTCCCTAGGAGCGGATTATTGAGTCTCAGGTGGGGCGAGTTGAATGATATAAGGGACAATGGCGGGGGCAAGGAATGGAAGGGGGGGTGAGTAATAGGGGCGATGACTGAGAAGTTTTGGGGACAACTTTTGAAGACTTTTGTTGTACAGTGAACCTCACTGTATATCTGCCATACAAAAACCATCAGATTGCTTCGCTATGTTAGTGGATTGAACTATGTTTTAAAATGTTCCTCCAGCAAGCTTTAGTACAGAACACTGTACATATGTGAATACACATTGCTCATGCTTCATGGCGCGAGTGCCAACGGCAGCCACTAGTCACGTCTAGCCATGACAGGTGGTGGCACATTTACAAGAATGGGCAGTGATGGGAGGGGTGACGTGCTTCTTTCTCAAAAACCAATCGACATCGCTGAGTGGCCGTCCCCTGTGATGTAACATAACTGTTGAAAACGCAGGTTTATTGACGTCCACAATGTGTTTTATAGTGTTCCAGTGCAGCTTTGAAAATTTAATTTGCAGTTAGTGCCTTTCATTTTTCGAAGAACCTCTCAACATGGCTGAGAAGAGGAAAGTGTTGCCAATAATTCAAAAGGAAATACCTAAAATGGGATCATTCCATCTCCTTCCAACGTTACGAGCTTCGCATTTTGTCTTCTTTGTGAGAAAACATTTCAAATGAAGCGATGAAACTTCCAACTGAAAGACCATTTGGTAAGAATTCATGTCCAGAAAAGCCGACAGACAGTATCGTTTTCCCAATCCTTAAAGGCCAAGCTGAGGGTCGCAGCACGTGTTGAGAGTTATTTGGAAATCGTCACTCATGTGACAAGGGGCTCACTTTGTTCCTATGAAGTGTCTTTGTGTGATAGCAAAATGTACAAACCTGACACTGTTTAGAGAAACGCGAATTTTACAGCTAGTGAAACAGATTGTTGCCATGTGCAGCCCACTGTCGGCGCAATCGATTCTTTGAGCAATGACACTGTTATCAAAAAAGAATTCATGTAAATGGCTGCTGATGTGGAAGAAAGGCCTTATGGACACCCTGAAAAGTATGGGAGGATCGGAGCTGGTGTCTCAATGATACAGGCATGTGCATCTGAAGGTCGTGAGATCACTGCCGAAATCTTTGGCTGCCTGGACGGTCCAACACACGGATCTAAACTTCCCAAAGAGACGGTGAAGTAAAGAGCTCATCCTGTCAATTCCAGGGATATCGAAAGTCCCTGGTAGATGTTCCACCAGCCCAGGAGCAAGCTCCTTTTGCCAGCGGCAAAGAGGCAGCCATCAAAGCTGCTGAAATTGGACAGCTCCAAAATTGGAGGAGAAAGTGTGTCGGTTTGGTGAGAAGTTTTTTCTGTTACTTTAAGCATTTAAAAGGACACCCTAAGGAAAAAAGAAAGATCTGTAAAATCTCAGACAGAAGTAATTAAATGGCGATTCAAACGGAAAGTCAAATTAATTTTACCTTTTTTTGCCTGGACTCTTTCTATACAATTTTACGTTTGAACTGGACTGGGTCCTTTTTTTCCATCTTATTTTTCATTTTGTTTCTTCTCCTTTTACTTGTACAATATTTTAGACTAGACGATCCCTTTACCTTTTTTAAGCAACCCTTTTTACTTTTTAATTAACGTTTTTATAATAATTTGGTTTTTAGAGAAAGGAGGGGGAAAGTGAAACGGAGAAACTTTGTAACACTGCCAACTAGAGGCTTAGAAATATTGTGTGCTATACCTCTGATTTTTTCTCTTTTGATCAGACAAAGCGAGAAAGAATTCAGACTTCTTTTCAGGACTTTGAAGCCTGTCTGATAAAGATAGGGGAAGAGCACGGAGAATGTTATTGAAGGTGCTCTTCTGGTTTTCTATCAGTAGCTGGAAGTTTGGTGTTGAAGGTAATAGCAGAAAAAAAAGATCGAAAAATTCTAGAGACGAAGCTATAAAAATTAACATAAAGCCTTGGATAACCAAATAGGTGCAGGATGTTCTTTTTCTCTTTGTTTAAGTTGGGCTATTCCTCACACACCCCTCCTTATCAGCTTATTATTTGTAAAGTTTATTTGGATCTGTGGATTCTTGGAACTTGCTTTGCTTTCTTTTGGCTTTTGGAGCTAATTTTACTTTTGGGCATTCTATTTTAAAGGAAAAGCCTTAGTATTAATGGTTTCCTTTCGTTTTTTTTAAGGAGTAGCTTTTTCTTTTTTCTCTCCCCCTCTCCTGCATTTTTGTCTACCCTCTATATTGGTTTTTTTTTTGTGGCTTTTTTTTTTGTATACTTTTTCATACTGAGACTTCTAATTGAGATTAAGGGTTGTTGAAGAACCTGAAGAAATGTACCCTTTTTCACTTTTTAGTCTTTTACTGTTTCTGTATGCAATAACTGGCTCCAAAGTAATGCATTCTGATCTGGCTTGTTAGAACTAAAAGGGATGGTTCAAAAGGAACCACATCCCTAAGCCGGGGAGGCGGCAAACTCAAACAAATGTCACATTGGCTACAAAAGCGGTCAGAAAAAAAGTGTAAAAGATCCGGCGCGGCTTGCCCAAATGTTCCTTTGTCTCAACTACTGCTATGAATAAAGCTTTTGGCTGTTGGAACCCGTCTACCTCGTGTTTTTCCGGGACAAAACAGTTCCACCTTTTTCAGATATGTTTCGTCCTGTCCTTTTGATGAGCTTTGTACGGTGCTATCAACTTAAGCAATTGGATTAAGGTTTACAAAAAGCTGGGAACGATGTCTTTTGTTTTTCATATGCTTGTGTTTCTTTTTTCAGCACTTATTTTACTTGCGGATTTAAATGGCTATTTTCACGAGTGGATTAAGATTTAGATTAGGAACCTGAAGATCTGTGAATTGTTATCCAAAATGGGAGGCAGGAATTAACAGACGGCTGGTTCTTCAATTCCTACTTCTTCCTGCTTCACCAATCTGGAGGACAAGTTCAATCAGATGATGTTACAGCAAGGAAAAAGAAACAGGAAAGGTGATATTGCAGATGATAATGCCAAGGAAATTTCAAAGCCATACAAGCAAGAACAGAGAATATTGAAAGGAGAACTAAAAAAACTGATGAACGGTGACGAATATTCAACGAAATTGAATGATGAAGTATGATGAGAAAATTCCAAAAAAAAGTGAAGATAAAAAAGAGACAAGAGAATTGGAGATATTGATGACAGATTTAACACTGGTTGAACACAGATAAAAGTGAGATGCTGAATGGGGATGGATAGATCAGAATTTATCTTCAGATTTCAAAAATATAGAGAAGAAGGACAAAACCTAGCTGAGATAATGATAGAAATCGGGCTGAACTCTGGAAATAACCAGGAAGAGAAGAATGATGGACAGAATAGATGAGGTTTTTCGAGTCTTCACCAAGATATGCAATGAGAACAGCATTACCAAGAGAAGTTCACATCAAGATTACAAACGAAAGCCATTAAAACAACAAATATTACAGTTGGCAAAGAGAGAAAACGCATTGAAATATAAAGAATAAGGATGATTGTGGTCCTGAAACAATCCTAGAAGAAGTGAGAGAAATGAGAAGAGAATACCGGTTCCTGACTAAAATCCCTCCTTTAAAAAAGAGGTGAGATTATAGATGGCTGATTCCAGAAGGTTAATGTTCACATGGCAAGAAGCAGAATTGACTCAATTGAGAAAGCTGAAATCGTTTTATTACTGAATACTTTTGGAGGGAGAGAGGAGGGAGACAAAAAAAGAGAATATCACTCCATTGAATCCAAGAGGATTGCCCAAATAGTGACTGAAAAGAAGAAAGGTGGCAGTCGGTGGAAAAGGTGCAAAGCTGTCAGGAAACAACACTGAACCAAGATCTATCAAGAGCTGCTAAACCTGAATTATACAGTATAAAACATGAAAGAGAAAAAGCTGATTACAAATTAACATAAAACAGACTTTAATTCCAGCTGCTAAAAGAAGGGAAACTTTCAGAAATTAGTAGAAATGTAAAACATTTGACTATTAATCTGCCCTACAAGAAGTACCTATTAAACAGTCACCATGAACAACTGTTGATACAGCCAAAGCTAGGAAAGATAATTATAGCTTCTTTGACACAAAGGCAAGAATAATGAGGAGTGGGTTTTAAGGTACATTAAAGAGTATTATCCCAGTGAAATGAATTGATACAGATGAGTGATGCGAAAGTATTTGGTGGAAATAATTGGACAATTTAACATGAAGATACTCCTGATTGCAATCTATGCCCCGAATGAAAACTCAAGGAAGAATTTTATAGGAAAACACTATGAAAATAATTGAAATGAGCGATACTAATATCGTTATGATGGGAGATCGTACAAGGAATTGTAGACAATTATTGGACTCATACAAGCACAAGAAACTAACAGAAACAAACAAGAAAGATCTCTCCCTAAATCCTTTTTTTTAAAGACAGGTGAAATAAATCTGAAAGATGCAGGAAGAGAAAGAAATACTAAGACTAAACAATACTTTTATTCAAACAGACATTTATCATATCGCAGGATAGATATGATATGGATGTCAACAGAATTGTTAGCCAATAGCCCAAAATAAACATTGAAACAAGTATTTGGGCAGACTCATAGATCCATGACAATTAATAGAAAGGACAAAGAAGATCTAGATGGGACCGTTAAACAATACTATATTAAAGGAAAATGACTTCATAACAGAGGATGGAGAAAGCTA
>BHFT01063505.1:0-22061 GCA_004320025.1 Laticauda laticaudata
CTTCTTGTGCATCTTCTTTCTGTTTTTTAAGTTCCATTCTCAATTCTTCCAAGAGTGATACCATTTTAAAAACTTTCAAACAACCACCCGATTAATTTTAGTCCTTTAGATCCAATAGCCAAAAAAATCCAAAAATCACCAAGTAATCCAAATAATCAAAAACTGTTTCTTCTTGCTTCTTTTTTCTACTTCTCTTCCTGGGGTTCTCTTATCTTGTAACAGAGTTTCAGTTAAAATGTATCTTTTAGGAATCTTGTAATAGTTTCACTGTTAATTCCTTTCATGTCCAGGTGATTTCTTCCATTTTTCCAGATCCCACCCTTTTGTTTTTTTCCTTCTTTTAAAAGTTTTAGAGAATCCGGAAATCTTTGTTGTCTCTTTGACATTTTATTTTCATCTTAAATACCTGTTAATGTCAAAGTGGATTTTTGCTGGTTTCTTGCTTAAATCTCTTAGCTGTCAATATGAGGAAGAAAAAAACAACCAACCAAATCTTTTCATCTCTCATTTGCCACTTCAAAGTCTTCTTTAGGAACAATGTTCTTTATAATTCAAATTCCAAGGTACCTTATATTGTTGCTTTTTCATTTCAAGTTCTTATTTCAAGTGGCCATTTCTGACCACTGCTGCAACTGCCTTTGGGAAAGGGAGTAATAGCTAGCTGGGGAGGAAAGATTTGATTCTTCTCAACCCTGCTGGCAGTCTCCCTTCTCTTTACCACCGCTTTGGGATGGCTTAGCCCTGAAATCAACCAGCTCGGGGCGCTCCAGCAGCAAGCACAGATCGAAACTGCACACGATCACAGATTTCGATCTATCGCCAAAGAAGCTCAAACCGGTGCTATCACCTTGAATTGATGTGGGAGAAAGGATCTGGCTCAGTTTTTCTTCTTTCCATCCATAATTTTTGAGGGACAATTTAATATAATTTATTGATTTATTAAATGTTTTGGGACCTTTTATGGAAGAATTTGGTTAAAATGACCACAATTTCTCACAACTGATACATTTCTGCATGTATTTTTTAATCTTTTCAGTTCCTTCCTCTGGCTCATGTAATGCTTTTTTATGTGCAGCCTTCTTTATAGAAAGGATTCTGATATGTTTTTTGAGTGATAAATGTCATTATATGCTAAACAGTGCAAAATTATATATATAAGGTTAAGGGGCCATGATGGCTCACAATTAAAGACACTGAGCTTGTCAACTGGATTGATGGCAATCCGGATTTGAGATTAAGTGAGCTGCCATTCCTTGCCCATCTAGCAGCTTGAAAGCATGCAAATATGAGTGGAAAAAATAGTTTCCATTTTGGTGGGAAGGTAACAGAGCTTTTTCCACTGTATAGTGGAAAGTATAACTACTCTAATAAAAGGAAACTTTGAGAAAATGCCTGTCTCAGAGTTTTTAACTGGAGTTGGGTTTTTCTGGAACCCTGCCAGAAAATTTATTTTCAAAGAAAATTCCCTTTCTTTTCAAGAAAAAAACAAAATTTCTTATCAGCATCTTCTTGCAACCCATATATTCTAGTTTGTTTTATATATCACAGTTAAACAACATGCTCACTATAATTATTGTATGGGTATTTTTTTTTCCTTTTTTCTAATTTGTCTTTCTGTGTGTATGTGTGTGTGTGAAAGACAGAAAGAGAGAAACAAAGAAAAGAAAGAAAGAAAGAAAGAGGCTCTCTGCTATTGCCGCATGTGACAATACCATTTTATACACAACTAAAAATTCCATTACTCTGTTCAGCTATGTATTGTTAGTTCTGTCTACCTACTGATAGTTGAAGTATTATTCATATTCTATATTTCTATAACAAAACTGAATGCTTCTTCAGTTAAAAAAAAAAGGTTGACAATGTTTTTGCACCTTACAGAGATTTTTTTAACCCCGTACAGGAAATGTTGCTTCTATAGAGTGATTCAGTAATATGAGGAGAAAAGCAAAACGAACAAAGATCCATTTCCTCCCCCTTTTCTCTAGTAGGTTAGTTACCGTTAGGAATATAAGTCACCTAACAGGTATTTGGGTTAGAAATATATAAACCAGGATAAGCATTTTAATACTGTCTCTAGATTAAGTACTAAACAAGATTGTGGGTTCGAAATACATAGCAGATAAAGCAATAATATCTGTCAGTCTTATCTATGCCCGATGTCACACTACCCACAATGATACACAGGGATGGTAAAACGGAGAAAAAACACTTACATGCATTTGGTTAACGCGATGCTTCCATTTTGTACTCAATCTGCATCCTTTTTCTTCCCTCTTCCGTCAGCATCCATCACTGACATTTCACTCGACTCAAAAGTTTTCAGCTGCTCAAAACTTAATGATCGGAAAATGTATCCAACGCGTCCGTGTCTGCATACCGCTACCACTACGGGAAACATCCCGTGTCTGCATCTGTCATCATGCAGTTATGCGTCCATAGAATCCGCTAGGCATCCGCTGCGACTCCATGCAACTCAAATCCGCTCCAGCGAGGAAAAGACAGTATAAGGGAGGAAGTGGAACATACGCGGAACAGACGCAGCCATCACAGCAGCGGACGAGACAGGATGAAAGCGGATGCACCTCGCAAAGAAAGCATTTAAAATGGAAAAAAACATTTGCAGAGGGGACCTATCTCGGATATTAAGGATGTCTAGAGGATGCCTAGAGGATGCAAAAGGACACATAGGGAAAACTTATATGCCTATAAAAGGGGGAGCAACTCACCTGAATCTCACTTTCAGACCACAGACCCTGCGTGCAGACCTCTGCAGCTTCACCTGCCTCTTGCTCTTCCACAGCACAGTCATGTCCACCATGGACCATAACACAGTCCTTTTGGTAGCTACCAATCGTTCCGCAAAGTGCGAAGCCATCTACAGGCTCTGTGAACTCTACTACCGGGAAGAAAAGGAGGCGGCAAGAAGCATCTGGGTCCGAAGATGGATCAGAAGAAGAGCAGAGTATGGACTGTACAACAAGCTGATGGTGCAGCTGAGGAACGAAGACCCTTCGTGCATTCCAGAACTTCATGAGGATGCCTCAACATGTTTGACGAAGTTGTACAGCGGCTGACACCCAGGATAGACCAGGCAAACAACAACTTCCGGCCCAGCTGGAACCCGAGATGGCACTGACTCTGCGCCACCTGGCTCAGGACCCACATACAGGAGCATGCAGTAGAGCTGGAGGGTACACACACCATCAGCATTGTGGTCAGAGAAGTGGTGCAGGCCCATCATCGAAGAATACCTGGAGGAGCTCCTCCAGTGCCCCTCCACTGAAGAAGGATGGAAGAAAGTTGCAGAGCAGTTGTATCAAGGTGGAACTTCCCCACAACCGTTGGAGCCATAGATGGAAGCACGTGGCCTGCAAACACACCAGCCAAGTCGGGGTCCACTTAATTTCAACTATAAAGGGCTTCTTCAGCATTGTCCTCTTCGCCATGGTCGATGCTGACTACAATCATGTACATCGATGCTTCAGGCAATGGGTCAGCTTCAGATGCCCAGGTATACAATGCCAGTGACCTCAAGGAGGGCTGGAACGCAACCTCATCATGGGCTTCCCAATCCAGACCCCCCCTGCCAACGAAATGCAAGATGTGCCCAACTTCATCGTGAGGGATGACGCCTTCTCCATCAAGAACCTACCTCATGAAGCCCTACACTTCCAGACTCCTCACCCGTGAAGAGAGGATCTTCAACTACAGGCTGTCCATGCAAGGCGGGTGGTGGAGAACGCCTTTGGCATCCTTGTCAACAGGTTCCAGGTACTTCTCACACCATGCAGCATCACCCAGAGACCGCTGAGGAGGATCGTGGAAGCTTGCTGCATCCTGTACAATCTCATGCGCACCCGCTAAACCCAAGTCTTGCAGAACATACTCGTGGACCTCCAACAAGGCAATGGGGACATGGAGCCTGGGAATGGAGGCCAAGGGCGAAACTGATAGAACACTGAGGATGTGCAGGCCCAACAGAGCTTCCGTGAAGGGAAAAGCAGCGCAACCTCCTGAAACACTGGTGCACACTCCCCGAGCTGGAGCAGTGAAGTGGCAAAAATCATAGATGATTAATGGGTGCTTCACTTCAGTCTGTCTCACACACTGATGAGATTGTCCATGTATGTTGGGTGGGGCTACAATGAACAGGGCATTTAATAAAGAGTGTGTTTATATTGACATGTGTGGATCAATGATTACATTAGTATTGATCATGAAGGCCACAGGTGTGTGCACATGGGAGGGGTGACCATACAGTCCCACTATGCTTGCACTGGCGGTTTATCTATCCCCACAGCTTATCTCAAACCCATCCCACAGCTCTTAACCCATCCCAAAGGTAACCCTGCCCATTCCCACACGCTTCTTTAACCCATCCCACAGATATCTCAACCCATCCCAAAGGTATCCCTGCCCATACCACAGCTATTACCCATGCAAAGGTATCGTGCCCATCCCACAGGTATCCTGCCCATCCCACAGATATTACCCATCTCAAAGTATCCCTGCCCACCCCACTGCTATCCTTACCCATCCACAAGCATGCAAAGCCTTAAACCATTTCTAAAAAGTTCCACCAAGTCTTTATTTAACAAAAATAAATGAAGCAAGTGTGTGAAGCAAAGATAATCTTATTAATAAAAGCTGTAAAAGAAAAATGACCCCAAGTCAAGTGTCCAAATAAATTCTACAGGTAGTCACCCAGTCTCTGGCACTCTTCTCTGTCACTCAGAGGTGTGCCCAGTCTCAGGGGTGAAGGGTCCAGGTGCTGTGGAGGTGGGTGCTGCTGGAGTGCTGGTCTGAAGCACACATGGGGTGCCTGGCCCCGAGAGGACAACAGTGATGGTGTGTTGAGGAAACTCTCAGGCAGCTGGCTCAGCCCGGTGATGTTGAGAGCTCCTCCCTCCATGCCATTGGGTGTCAGCCCCAGTACCGACGACAGATGCACTGAGCCGGGCTTGGCTGTGGGGTGGAGGAAGAGCAGTGTAGTGGGGCTGTCTGGTCTGCAGCTATGTGAGGACTGGTGTTGGTGGCATCGGTGACGTGGTGTCATCAGTGGCGTTGGTGGCATCAGTGTGTCGGTGGCATCAGTGGCATCAGTGGAACCAGTGGCAGCTGTGGTGTCGATGAGTCTGTGCCTGGACTGGGAAGGGCTGCTGCCTGTGCTGCTGGACCTCCTGGTAGCCGTAGCCCTGGTAGGTGAGGGCCTGTGGAAAGCCTTGGAATGGAAGAGACATCACCTGGGGTGGAGGAGCAGACCTGGACTGGGTGGGAGCAGTTTCATCTGGATCTGGAGGATTGTGAAGCAGATCGGTGATCCAGTCCTTCACCACCTGGTACTGGGGTTCTGCCATGTCCATGAGGGTCTGGTTCACATAGCTGAGGAAGGGCTTGCGGTTGGAGTATGAGGAGTCGGTGTGGACGAAGCTGAGAGAGGAGTCTATGCTGCTCCGATGTGTCTCTTATCTCCAGCAGGACAGTGTGGCTCTGCCCCTCTGTCTGGCTCCCTGCCTTTCTGTGGAGGTGGAGCTGGGGGTGGATGCGGGTAGGACTGTGGTGGAAGTGCCATCTCCTTTCTTCCACTGCGCCAGGGAGTCCTCCACGCACTCCGCCCACGGTTAGAACAGCTGTCCTGGGTTCTCCATCGTGGCACGCTCCACAGACACCTGCCTGGAGACAGGAGCTGACTCTCAGCCAGAAGAGGACTTGCTCTCAGCAGGCTGCCTGAGAGAGAGGGTTGTGAGAGGGGCTGCTCCTCAGTGGCGGATCTTACCCTCCAGAAGCTGCACTTGGCATGACATAGGTCTCTCTGTCCGTCAGCTTGACCGCAGCCTGGCCAGATTTCTTGAGGTGCAGCTTCCTCACCAGGTGTGCATGTGCTTCCACCAGCTGAGGAGCACCTCCGAAGTGTAGCCCAGGCTTCCCGCTTCTCTCTCAAGCAGCCTGCTTCCTTTTGGTGTCCCTGTAGAGCCTGGTATCCCTTCTGCCATAGATAGTCATCTCTCTCAGCCACTCCAGCACCTCATCCTCATGTTCTCCTCGATGGAGTATTGCCTCCCTCTCCCATTCTCACATATGCCTCTTCTCCCTTTGCAGGACCACATGGGCCTCATCAGAGGGCTTGAGGTTGTAGGGGCTGCTCCTCCACACCACCAGCAGCAGCAGCACCAGCAGGATCATCATCATCACATCAGCAGCAGCACAAGCAGGATCATCAGCAGAGCAGCACCAGCAGCAGCACCAGCAGGACCAGGATCATCAGCAAGAGTAAGCACCAGCAGCGCCAGCAACACCAGGAGCACCAGCAGGACCAGGACTCCAGCAGGACCAGGAGCAATGAGCAGGACCAAGAGCACGAGCAGGCCCAGCACGATGAGCAAGACAAGAGCACAAGCAGGACCAGCAGGACGAGCAGGACCAGTAGGACGAGGAGCGCTATAGCAGAGTAAGCACCAGCAGAAGCACCACCACCAGAAGCAGCATCATCAGCTCCTCCAGAAGCAGCATCAGCAGAAGCACACCCGCCAGAAGCAGCACCAGCAGAGTAAGCACCACTAGAAAGCACCACTGCCATAAGCAGATGGGCTCATCAGAGGGCTTCCAGGTTGTAGGGGCTCTCCTCCACACCACCAGCAGCAAGCAGATCATCATCATCAGTAGCAGCAGGACGAGCAAGACACAGGAGCACGAGCAGGACCAGCAGGACGAGCAAGACCAGGAGCACGAGCAGGATGAGCAGACAGCAGGACGAGCAGGACCAGCAGTACAAGGAGCAGCTACAGCAGAGTAAGCACGAGCAGAAGCACCACCGCCAGAAGCAGTATCAGCAGAGTAAGCACGAGCAGAAGCACCACCACCATAAGCATCATAAGCTCCTCCAGAAGCAGAAGCAGCAGAAGCCCCAGCCCCAGAAGAGCGAGCCCGTGCTACAGAAGCCCCAGCAGAAGCAGAGTGAGGGCCAGGGGGTGGGAGGGTGGCCCTGTCCCTCTTGCCATGGCTGGCAATGTGCTGAGGATTCCTCTTCTTCCCCATGGTTGTGGGTTGCTGGCTGGCAGCAAGGCTGGCAGGCAGGCAGGCAGCTGGCAGGCAGGTTGGCAGGAAGGCATGCAGCAAGCGTGGCAGGCAGGCTGGCAGGCAGGCTGGCAGGAAGGCTGGCAGGCAGGCAGGCACCAAGGCTTGCAGGCAGGCTGGCAGGCAGGCAGGCAGGCATCAAGGCTGGCAGGCAGGCTTGCAGCAAGGCTCGCAGGCAGCTGGCAGAAAGGCTGGCAGGCAGGCAGACAGCAAGGCTGGCAGGGAGGCTGGCAGGAGGCTGGAAGGCAGGCAGGCAAGCAGAGGCTGGCTGGCAGGCATGCAGGCAGCCGATGTGTCTGGAGGCAGGTCTTTCCTCTGAATGGTGACCTGCTTGGGAGCTGCCCTCCCTTTTATCCGCGGGGCTGATGCAATGCATCCTCCCGCATGCGCAGTGAACGCTCGGCATCCGCTCGGCTCCGCTAGGCATCCGCTAGCTTCGCTCTGCATCCGCTTCATCCGCTCTGCATCCGCTGTGCTATCCGCTTTATCCGCTTGCGTCCGCTCGTGCATCCGCTGTATCCGTTCCGCATCCACTTTGCTGCGCTCCCCAGACCCTTGCAGATTTGCCATCCGCTCCCATACGCTTCCATACGCTAGGCTTCCGTGGAGCATCCGCTTTCCATCCACCCTGCGTCTCCCCTCGTCCGTTCCTTTCCGTGTTATCCACTCTGTATATGCAAATTTTGCCCCTTTTGAGAGGCGGATAACAATGGATGGAACATTTTTCTCGTCCGCGTGTCCTTTTTACAAACGTTTTGCATCCGTCGGCCAGTGTGACAGGGCCTTAAGGGAATGCAAGAGCATAGCAATTGGATGTGGTTTCTTAAACGGCCATAAGATAGAGCCAGAAACCTGGATTGTTAGTTTTAGTCTGAGTCTCAGAAGAGAGTGTGAGTGTATCTTTGTTTCCTTCTGTCGGAAAGTATTGCCATTGCTCCATTTTTCCAAATGTGACTGATGTTACTGGATTTAATGTAAGTCTGATACTGAACTGTTTTTGACACTGGACTTTGATATTTGGATTTTCCCACTGGATTGAAAACTGACTGATTTAACTTGTGAATGACTTTGGATTGCTTATTTTGGACTTTGCTTAAACCTTTCTGCAAGTAAAAACCTACGTTTACTGTGCAGTGTATCTGTGTACTGTGTGTATATTATTCCAACACTACTCTCTATGCGTCTCCCTGTATGCGCTCATTCTCCTAACAGGGAATTACCTCAACAGTTACCACCAATATTGACCATTCTAGGTGCGTTGTTTAGGTTTCAAAATTGATTTTCAGAATTTTTTTAAAATAAATTGCAATAGTTTCATTATCTTTTAATGTTGAAAACATGCATTAACAAAGCCAGTTTCCAATGTGTATCAATTAAGAAACATTAAAAAAATATGTAAAAGAGGAATATGCCCAACTCTGTCTTTACTGCAACTTTTATTTCTGGAAAGGGTCGTTACTATCTCATCCCAGAAATACAAATATCCTTAAATTCAGAATGGTATATTATGTGAGACAGTAATCATTTCTTGGGTAGAAAAGCTGCATACTTCATTATTGTCTAAAAACACTGAAAGGAGCAAGCTAGTTTTGCACAAAACAGCTTGAATAAGAGCTGCAAATGTTGCTCCATTTCTCTGGATCCATGGATATTTAATATTTTCTTTTCTCCTATAGAGCAGTAGTAATTCAGGAATTATAATTCATATATAGAAGAGCATTAGTGTTCTTGTCTCCCCACGCATGGCCAAATCCTAGACTAATCACTGTCAGCTTTAATAATTCTGACCTCCATTTTACAGCTGTAGATAAATATAAGGTTCCTAAAATCAATGAAAAAGTAGAATAATGCCAGGGGAATACACTTCGTATATCATGTTAATTTTCCACCTACATTTCAGAGATAGGCCAAAGACATAAATCTGTCTCTTTTACACACATATCACATCTTCCAAGGTTAGATAGATACAAAGAATTTCCCTGACATTTCCAATGCACTGATATATTTTTCTTTGCCTTGAATCACTATGACCTTATCTAATAATCTTCTCCTATTTACAGCAATCTAATTTTATTTAGCTTTAGTGATTACCACTTTTCCTTTTAAAGTGATTTGATTAGACTTTCACATATTTCTATTTTTTTCAGCATACTGCCCACTACTTGCAAGTCTTATTCCCATAGATTCAGATAGAATTAGATTAAACTGGACAATTTTGTTATGATGCATGGCCAGTTTAAGACACTGAAACAGGCAGGCAGAATGGCGCCAGCCTAATTTTTGATCCAGCTAGGGCATGAGTTTAACCTCTCTTTATCCTTGATATATAATAGAGATTTTTAATAAATTGCAAAATCAGATCAGACTTTCTTTATTTGAGAACAAGGCTCTGTTTACCCATAACTAATAAATTCAAAGATTTTGATTCCTTTTTCCTCAGCGCACACTTACCCCTCCAAATATCTACACCATATTAAATCACAGACCTTTCTCATTACATGTTCAATGAGGCCAGCAGAAAAGTGATTTTGTGTCTTGTAATGTTATTTATTGACAAGTCTTGGGATATGGTTAATTTCAGCAAAATGAAAAACAAAACAAAACAAATCTTTCTCAGTGACTGAAGTTAGTACTGCAGCAAAACAGCTTTTCACATTAACTTCTACTGTGCCTGTGATAAACAAATTTTGATCAAATGCATAATGATTGGGCAGCAAATTTACTATCAGGATGCTAACAGGAGATGTAACAACTTTCTTAGGTATAAAGATTGAGTGTACTTTTGATTAACTGTAAAAGCAGGCTGTAATATATCATCATATTACAGAGCCATGGTGGTACAGTGGTTAGAATGCAGTTCTGCTACTTCTGCTAACTGCTGGATGCCAGCAGTTCAAGTCTCACTGGCTCAAGGTTGACTCAGTCTTCCATCCTTCTGAGGTCGGTAAAATAAGATTATTGGGGACAATATGCTGGCTCTGTAAAAAACTGCCCAGAGAGGGCTGTAAAGCACTGTGAAGCAGCATATAAGGACAGTGCTATTACTATGTGGTTAATGTAATCTTTAATGTAAACCACTATGTGGTTAATGTATGTAATCTTAGTAATTCGTAGAGTTTATATAAGATATTTTCTTATATAAGAGCTCACTTCTCAGCTCTACATGGCTTGCTTTGCACTAACCCCCTTTCCCCTCATATGAAAAAGGATCTTTAAAAAGTTAATCACAATGATAAACTTTCTCTAAGGTCTCAACATCTTTATATTAATATAACTGTAAGAAATTTTAAGTTTGACCTGTTGGCAGCTTTTTCCCAATTTTTTTTCTCATGAAGCAATTGTAATGGTACCTAGAGCAGCAGCAAGCCAGATAGTGAGAGAAAATTTCACAGCATTTTGTGCAGTTCTTGCTTTGTTTTCCAAATCAATGTCAATTTTCCACCATGTTTAGATTTCTGAAGATATCTAGGAAAATATTAGGCTCAAATTAACTTGATCTCAGAATTCCATCAACATTCATTACTGTACTTTCACACTAAATGTAGCTATTAAGGAGACATCTGACTCCCTTGTTTTTTGGTAGCAGAGACACCAAAGTGTAAATTCCTGCTCAAAGTGTCCCCAAACTTGTAGGTTCTCTCTGGTTAGGTAAGTTGATATTGAAGGAACAAATGTTCATAGCCCTAGAAATTAACACCTACTTGATGTGCTGTTTCTTATAGATATTTGAAAAACTCAAACCTTGTAAATGTTCACAATCAACATTCTCTTGTATGTTCTTCAAATAATGTCAATTTCCTGTGGATGCATAGAATATATTGATGTCTACAGGAGAAAAGCCTTCAAACCAGGGGTGGGATTCAACCCATGTTACTACCGGTTCAGTGACTATGTTTTTCATGCAAGTGTAAAATAACCTTAGGCTGTGCCAGCTAGACAGCTGAAAGCGCTGTGAGCAGGTGTGCAGCATTTGAAAAGCATCTTTTTCCCTGCTTTTTCAACCACAGCTGTGCTGCGCAAAGCAGCTGAAGTTGAAAAAGCAGGAAATAAAGGACAAGTAAGAGCCCAGGTGGGCCAATCAGCAGCAAACACAGAACCGGTTTGATGTCTGCTACTCTTCAGAGCTACCGGTTCTATAGAACTGGGCAGAGCTGGTAGCATCCCACTTCAAACATCTGGCTGTGTGTAAGCAAGGTCCTGATAGAAAGAGGCTTACTGGTAAAGGTCATATGGTGAGTACTCCCAATTCACTTAATGCCTGAATAAGGCTTCAGTCTTTGCCATTGCAGATGCAGGTTAAATCCTGTTTCATTTATCCAGCTCTCCTGTGCATACTTGTTTTCCAAATATTCAAGCATAGCTCATCTAAAAATATAGTGTTGACAAATATCTTTAGGAAATGCATTTCCTAAGACTTTTTGTTGTTTTAGAAATGTGCATTTGGAATGAATGAAATCAATGAGGAAATTGACCAGGACGGAAATATGTGTGAATGGATCATGTAACTCTAATGCAGCTGGCAATAGATAATTTCTCCAGCTCTTCAGAGGTCATTTCAAAATCTGTTACATAAGTTGCCTATGTTTGGAATTCTTGAAATTTGTAATACCGTGACTCCTATACAATGATCAATGAATTTCTATGATCCCTCAATGAATGAGAGTAAATTTAGTTGGCTTAAGGTTGATAAGAAATAAATATATATACCATTTATGTTCTTAGTATGTTAATTATCACAGGGGTTCTCACACTTTGCAATGGCTCAGCTGCTCAATTTGCACTGTTAAATTGAGAGGCAAAGTTGAAACAATGCTCCACAGTCTGCCTCTGATCAAGATTATTGTGACCACCCCCACCTCCCTAAGTTGCTTATGAATTCTTGGGATTTGGGGAGGAGTGTCTCGGTCGATAGTTTGAAGAGTCTATGACAACTCACTGCAGCCAACTCACCATAGCCAACTCACTGCAGCCAACTTATTGTGGCCAATTTTCCATGAGACTCACCGTGACTAATTTGCCATGGCACAACTTGCTATGGGACCAGGGTTACACGAATATTAAAGAAATAGTCTAACAGAATTATGAAAGAAAGGATTCCAAAGGAGGGACAAAATAAAGTATGAATGACAAAAATTAAATTGTAAATTGTAAAATTGTAAAAATTAAATTGTAAAAAATAAATAATCAAACTGTATTTTTGAACTGTTTCATAGCAAGTTGTCTATGGTGAGCTGACCATGGAGATTTAGCTGCAGTAAGTTGGCTGTAGTGGGTTGATCATGGTGAGCTGGCCATGGCAAGTTGGCTGTGGAGAGTTGTCCCATTCCATAATGTGAGCACCCCTTCAGTAGGATTTAAAGACTTTCATTGCTATTAGAGGTCCTTGTCTGAGTCAGGTTCCTTCTTTTGCCAGATCAGATTTTAAGAAAGAATGGGGCAGAAGGGAGTATCAGCTTGTGTCTGAGACATTACTGCCACATTAAGCCAACTGTGAAATTGGCAGCTGATTGAAGAGCAAAGTTCAGTTCCTTGTTGCAAGCAAGCTTCCTAATTATTAATTTCAATGGTTCTGCCATGTGCAAATCAGTGGTTATTAAACTATAGAAATAATATAAATTGATTATATGTAGAATTCATACACAACCAAATATTAATAACTCACATGGATTAGGCCCCAAAAAGATGAGCATACACTGAAACTACTTTAGTTAGACAAATCTTTGGGTTTCTATAGAATTCAATGTATTGGAAATTCCTCTGAACTTGTTCTGTCATTGTTAATGACTCCTGTATATGTGAAAGCAACAAACCAAACTTTTAACCAGTAAAAGCAAATTTTTACCACAATGCATTCCCTCGGTAATATTTTTAATAGGGTTGCATCCTTAATAAAAATGTCAGATTTGGACCACTGACATATATAAGCATTGAAATAATATATATTTTACAAAAATCAAATTTCCAACCAGTAGCCACAATGAAATACATATTGAATAAAATCAAATTCCACAAAAGTAACAATCAATGACTGTACAACTATTTTGTAAAATGTCAGGCATTTAAAAACCAGCCTCTATTCTCAAACCAGCAGAAACAAAAAATGCAAAATAACAATAACAATACCAATACCAAATATTTTTAGGCATCATCATCTTTCTAGTCATTTGCAGTACTCAAAAATGGTCTGGTCTTTCATATTGGTTAGAGTACATATAAAGAAAGACATCAACTGAGTAGATAGAAAAGGAGGTGTAAAGGAAATCTTTTGTAACTGACTCTCCCAATGAATTACAAGGAGATGCTTCTTCATCCAGGGAGTAATCCATCCTTTGTAAGCTGTTTGTATTATATCAGAGGTGGGCATCTATGGCAATATCTAACCTGTGAACTTCAACTCTCAGAATTCCATGCTAGATCAGGAATTCTGGAAATTGAAGTCTACAGGTCATGAAGGTGCCATTCATTGTCCCCACAACCATATTATACTGTGCCTCTGACAAACAGATTTTCCCTCAAAATGCATTGGGATTTAATTATAGGTCTCCCTTACATCCCTTTCCTCCCCCTCCATCTGGATACCACATGATAGTGAAAATTATGTGGAAATAGCTTTTTCAAATTCTTATCGCAGGTCCCAATACAGATTTATTTCAGAAGGTCATTATTAGCGTTCATTATCTCATCATGGCCTTCCTTGGTGAAATATTTGTGGGCAAAAATATTTTTATTACATCCATTTTGTCCTGTTTTTATTATATCCATTTGTTCTCTGTTTACTTTCTTTTCCAATATACTTTTATTCCTGCAATAAACTGTCTTTGGGATTTTTAAAATAAGAACTAGAGGAGCATCTTTTTCATTTAAAAATAAATACCTTCCTAACAAATCCCAAAATATCCCATGGGGAAAGATGCAACAAAAGTCAAATATTCATACCAGAACGAATCCTGAGACTAACATATAGCTGGGCGCATAATTTTAAAAGGAGTTTTTTTGGTTTTCCTTGGTTTCTAGCAATTGTCTTCAATTCTGTTCATTTATTCTATTTCAGGGGTGTCAAACTCACATCGTCACAGTGGTATCACATGACGTATCACAACTTTTTCCCCCTTCACTAAACTGGATGTGGGCATGGCCAGTGTATGATGTATCTGGCCCTCAAGTCACAAGTTTGACAGCCCTGCTCTATTTTGTCTACCTTTTTTTTTTGCCCAGAGTAACATCAGCACTATGAAGATCTGGAATATGCTTTTCTGCTTACAAGGCACAAAAACCTCTCTGAGCTTGCTCCAAAAGTTATTACATTCTGCCTGTAAGGAATTTCAGTGAAGCATCAATTCTTTTTTCCTTTCACACTCAGTTGAATATACTGGAAGGTGATTGTGACTCTGTTCCAATTGTCATTAAAATCAATAGAGGAAAAATTCCATCAGTAGGAATGGTCTCCATTAGGAACCATGCTCCATGTAAGTTAGCTGATATGCATGAGGATGTGTTTTGCGATTGAAATAGAGATATTTTACCTTTCTCATTTTTAACTTGGGAGAAAAATACAGTGCTTCACATTCTAAATTTATCAGCACTCCAGTTGGATTAAGCCGTGATGAGGCTGGAGGAGCACTGACTGCCAGGAGCAAAGATTTGTCAAAATAGAAACAATTTACAGAGAAAGAAAAGAGCTGTGTCTTCTGGTGGCAATTTCAGAAAAAAATATCATCAAAGGTAATCAGTCACTTATTTAAATAATAATAATGCATGAACAAGACAATTGAAATCCATGCTGGAAGCAGTAATAATTATTGAATAAATTTGCCAGAGAAATATGAAGCCAACCTCCTAAATTAAAGGAAAAGTTAGATAATTTGTATTGGACTCTTAACACTATTAAAATTGATTGCCTCAAGATTTGTTGTTGTGCTGTAAGATTAAAAGATACATCAATGTCAGTTTTGCACTGGACACCCTCCCCTTCAAATCCATCAATGACCAGATTAAGTTTGCAATCCCAAACCAATCATTTGGGATATAAGCGTTATTGAAATTAGTAGAGTTTACTACTGAATAGATATAGATCAGATTCTATTATCCATTAAAAAAACTCTCCAAGTAAATTGTTAACCCGAGCTCAAATTTCATTTTGTTCCACTGATAAATTACATAATTAATGCTTTACATTGGAATGGTGTACATAAAACATTTGCACTGTGGATTATAACAAAAGAAACAAGGATTTTATATGTTTTAAAACCCATTGCACTTGTATGTTGCAAGTAAAAAATGAGTGTTGATGGCACTTTTAAATATACATCTGAGTAGGATGTGTTAGTTAATTCAGTATGGTTATCATACTGATGTAGTTCAGTTTCCTACCCATGGAAAGAACTGACTTTGCTTCTCTTTTTTTAAACCATTTTTGTTAACAGTCACTATTGTATAATCTTGCAGATAATAATTCAAAAGTGTACAGATCTGCCAAATTTCAAGAAATGTCAGCATCTCACCTCGCAGATCTTCTGCAAGGGTATATAAAAATAATCATCCACTTTTTTCATTTTAGCAAGTATGCTAAGATTTCATAAAATTCCTGAAATCTTGCCTGAAAATTCCACATAATTTCACATGAAAACACTTAAATTTTACATTTGGGGATTCTGTGAGGTGTTATTTTTTTTATTATCCAGGGGTGTGGCCAACTAGTTTGCTGGTTTTTACAGAAAATACCCTGCAAGCGGGGAAGCTCTGTCGAATATGCTAGTCAATTTCTGAATGTGAAAAGAGTAAAATCAGCTGGGGCTTAGGGTTTTCTCTTTGATTTTCCATAGAATGCTCTTTGTCTAGAAAACCCTGTACCATATTCTGTTTTACTCATTATATGCCTAGAATTGAGCAGAACGTGAGGGGTAGTCTGCTGAGTATCAGGTAGAGATGGAGCAAGGAGTTTTCCGTCCTCTAGATATACAGTATTTAAATCCAATTCATACGTAATTACGCACACCTTGGGCTACATAAGATGCGGCCAGTATACCACAGGTTCTTTCTTTTTTTTTTTAGGTTTAGCTAATATAACATTGGGGGCAAATTCAGGTAAAATCTCATTTAAATGAACTTGTTCTTTGTGTCTACATGGATATACCTTCAGTTCATTTCTGAGTAACAATATAGAAATGGTTTACCTTTGCCTACAGGAAAGTTTTTCAAGTTCCCAGTGTATTCACACCTTGGAGCTTTCTTTCTTTCTTTTTTTCTAAAAGAAAGCTCTGAAAATTCTTTTTTCAAGGACATTGCTTACGTTATAAGATAGAGGAAGCACAGAAGAGTGTTATTGTAGGTTGTCTTCGAATTTTATAATGAACAATTGAAACTTTTTGGCTTGACAGTTGCACAAGCCTGACAAAGAGCCTTGGATAATTTAAATAAAAGTGCAGTGTGGTGTTCCTTTTTTTATTTTCTTAAGCTGTGTCACCCCCCTCCTCCTTCCACTGATACTATTCATTTTTTTCTTTTTTAAAAACCTTTATTTTTGTAAATATTTTCATCTTTGCTTATATCTTTAAAAGTGGAAAGCCTCATGAAATTTTCTTTTTTTTGTCTTCTTTTCTTCTTTGGGGAGTTTGTTTGTTTTGATATGCTTTTTATTATTCTGAGAATTCTCAATTGGATAAGTTATGAAAGAACCTAAAGAATTAGCTTTTTTCTTATTTTTTTATTTTATTGCTCCTTTTAAACCTTTTTTTCATTTTTCTCCTTTCTTTCTATAATTATTACTGATTAAGATTTAAGAAGCACCTGCAAGAATTTTTCTTCTCCTTTCTCTTTATTATTATTGGTTTTTTATCATTCATTATTTTTCATTTGGATTATAACTGCTATTTATTAGAAGAACCTGAAGATTCCCAAATTGTTTAGAAAATGAGTAGGAAGTTTATAGCTGTCTGGTCCTCAACTGTCTACTTTGCCTACCCTCCATTCTGGAGAACATATATTCAATTCAGGACAAATGTTAAAGGCCAAATAAAGATCAAGGAACAGCAGTGACTCCTACCAATGGGATTATGCAAGAATCAAGAGCTCTAAAATAAAATCAATACCACTGAAAAAGAGAATAAAAAACATTTTGAGCAGAAGAACAAAGAAAAACTGATGAAAGTGGAGAAGGACTTCAACGCAAATGATAGGTGAAGCTATTATTGAGAGATTCCAACATAAGGTGAAGAGTAAACAATAGCATAACAATGCAAGATTGGAGATATTTATATCGGCTAATTAAACAGTGGTGAAACAAGATAAAATGGGTGGAAATGGGAGATGGACAGATCAGAATTCCTATCTTCAGATTTCAAAACTATAGAGAAGAACCATAAGGGGACAAAAAGATCTATAGCTGTTGATCTAAATCTAAGAAATATTGGGCTGAACGCTTGACATATAATACAGAAAGAGAACGAATTGGATGAGTAGATGAGGTTTATACCGAGTTTTTATCAAAGATATGCGATGAGTAAATATCTCTTCCAAGGAAAGTTCATATCAGATTTACAAAATAAAAGCCCATTAAAACACAAATTATTACAAGTGGGAGAGAGAAAACAATGAAATAAGAAGGCAGAGAGTGTGGGTTTTAAAGCAAACATTCACCCACTTAAGCGACGTGAGAGAGATGAGAAGCACAATATCAATTTTTGACTTAAAATGCTATGGAAAAAAAGAGGTGAATTATAGGATGGCTAATCCCAGAAGTTTAATGTTTACATGGCCAGAACAGAGAATAGAATTGACTCAATCGAGAAAGCGCAGTATTATCTTTATGCCAGGAATTTTTTGGAAGGAGAAAGGAGGAAGGAAAATAAAGACTTTTCACTAATGAATTCACAAGACAACCCATACATGGAGTACTGTAAAAAGAAGAAGCGCAGTAGGTGGATTGGTGAAACCAAGATCTGAAGAGAGCTGCCAAACCTATTATAAAGCTATAATGTAATGGAGATGAAAAAACTGATCTTACAATGAAGTATTAAATGGATTCATTCTAGCTGTTAAAAAGAAGGAAAATTTTTCACAGATTAGAGAAACTTAAAATTTGATATAAATTGTCTATAAAGAAGATATATTAAAAAACAGCGAATGAACAATTGTTGTACAGCCAAAATTAGGTAAAAAAACATATTTACTTCTTGACTCAATGTAAGAAAAGAGGATGTCTTTATATATAAAGAGACCCATTTTAGCAAAATTGATTTATTTACTGCATGAAGACGGAAGAGTATTAATGATGGAAATAATGGACAATAATACCAAAACACTCTTGATTGCAATTTACACTACCGAATGAAAAAACAAGAAGAATTTATATTAAAAAATTTACAAATGAAAATAATTGAACTGACTATGTCCAAGTATAGTTATCGATGAGAGATTCAACGGAATAGTAATCAAAAACTGGACTATACAACAACAACACAAGCAATATATAAAGACTCTCCCAAAATTAAAAGGTCTATGGAGAGAAAGAATGTTAAACCAAAAAACAATACACTTTTTACTCAAATAGACATTTAACATGTCCAGAATAAATACGATTTGACTTCAACAGAACTAAATCTAATCATTCAAGGAAATAAATATTGAAAACAGTAACTTGGCCAGACCACAATCCATAATGACGCAATTAATGGAAAGGACAAAAAAAGTCAGAAGATCCCCGAGATGGACGTTAAATAATACTAATTTCTAAAGAGAGAAGGCTTTACTGCAGCAGATGGAGAAAGAATGCTATTCTTCTTCTAGAGAAAATAAAAAGAACGACTACGTTCAATCCAGAATAGTATGGGACACAATGAAGCATAGTGCTTAGATGCTTGATACACAAGGACATAAGGAAGCATTAGAAAAGGCAAGCCACAGAAGCTTATAGAAAATTAGTACAAAAAGACTCGAAAAAAGAACTACGAAAATCTGCCCACAAGAAAAAAGGACATTAAGCAAACCTTAATTAAACAGTAAAATGAGTCTTAATAGAGAAAGAAGAATTAGCACAGAAAAATTAGAAGTGCTAACCCGAAATTATTTTTCAGATTGCAAAACAAACCAGGTAGATGGTTTGCATACAAACTGAGAAAGGAAAAAAGGATCAAGCGAAAATACTGCACGTTAATGTATCAACAGGTCAAGATTTGCCCCCAATACGAGAGAGGAAAATCAATTCGAGACTTTTAATGAATACCTATGAGCAAGAAGAATATTGATGGAGAAAGAGTTAAATAGTATTACGGAATGTAAATCTATTAAGATACCTAAAGAGACTGAAAAAAATGTTTAGAAATCAACTTATAACCAATGATGGAGTTAACTTGAAGCACTTAAGAAACAAAATAATGCGGAAGCACCAGGCCCCCAGAATAGAATTCTCTGGCAGGTAATTCTATAAAACATCTACAAGAATCACTGAACCTCCCATTCGCTAAAGTTCATGAATGAAGTTTATCGCTAAAGAAGAAGATACCCTAAAACATTCAGTAGCCTACATTACACTGTACTTCCAAAAGAAGAGGACGATCCATTACAAATAAAGAATATATTAAGACCCATTCTTTTATTAATGCAGATTATAACATCCTTCGCCGTCCAACATCTCACATTTTCATTCTGACTATTCAAATACAAATATATCTCTCTACATTTTATAAAATAATATGAGCTCAGTAATATGACCACTCTGGTATTATGAAGCTCACCCCAGAAAAACAAATTGCTTTTGATATTTTTAGAGCACAAAGGCATTTATAATGTGACTGAGATTCATGTATTATTATTGAACAAGGGCTTTTGCAGAAAATGCTATTCAAGCAATACAACATATATTATAAGCATAACAGCAAAGTAATGAATAAGAGGAAAATTAAAGACCTACCAATATAAGAAAAAGGGTTACAAACAGGTTGCCCACTATTCACCTTAGTATTTATATTTATTAACTCTGAAGTGTAAAATAGGAACATTTAGAGACAAAAAAAGAGTTGTAAAAGAATGAAAATTAAAAAGAAATTTTAAATTCAAGGCTTTGCGGATTGACTTGTCTTATTATTTTAGAAGGACCCTCTAGAAACAGCACAAAACTATTGGAAAAGATAGATGGCATTATGTTAAGTGCCGCTTGAAAATAAAAACTAGATAAGACAAGATTGTTGACAAAGAATAGTGTTACTAAGACACAAAAGAATTGCAGAATGGTATTGATATAATAAGGTCACAAATAAGGTTTAAGTACTTGGGATTACATTGACATGCAAGATGTAATACATTAAAAGCATGGTAACAATTACATTAAACTGAAACCAACATGATAGACTAGACTTGACACAATGGGAAACCTCCACATTGTCACCAACATAGCGAGTAATCTTCAACAATCAAAATGAATATTTACCAGAACTTTCTATATTTGTTAGAACATACAAAGTTGGGCTTTGTGGAAGAATCTACCCTTGAAAGATTTAAACTAAAATTTGTGTTGAAATATATATGGCATTCGGCTAAGAAAGCAAGATAAATTTAAAACTTCTTACAATTTGATGCTAAAATTAGAGAGGATTTTGGTCTGCCCTAATTGGAGATTTACTTAACCAGCTTTACAAACTTGACATGGGTTAAGGAATGGATAACATTCTTACAACAATCTAGAAATACTTAGATTGTTGTCATTAGAAGACATTGATCGTTCAGTCTGTATCGTTATGGTGTGGTCATGCTTTATTGTAGTAAAATGCGATACTGACAAACTACAGAGGGTACTTTGAAGACATCATATACAGGATGTAGTAAAGCTAGATGGTAACAAGGTATATTTAAGAGAATTGTATACATCTCTCCTTCAGCGCACTTACACTGTCAAGGTATATAACGTAGATTAAAGAGTAACTTTAAAAGCTTCTAACTGAAGTTAATCTGATGATTCATCCTGATGGCTTTACGAATCAAAGAGTATTTGACCATTGATGAACGCAAATGATAAGCAGGTGCATTTATAAAAAAATTTAATGGATATGCTTAGTCTAGCAAATTTACGTAATGCAGAGGTAAAAGAATAATCTAAAGAGAAACTATTGATTTGCTTGGGGAAGATATTCGGTATATCTAGAGATATGATGTGGCTCAAATTATGATAAGATGACTATTTGTCTAACACATTTAAACAGAATGACACTAGTCGTCACGCTTAAACGAAGATTTGTTGAATCTTAAGTTTACCAAGGTGGCAGTTTCTCCCCGGTCAATGTATACTATGCAAGGAATGTTCCACAGAAGTTGAAATTCCGAAAGATGTGTGAATGTCATCAGATACCGGCTCTCATTTTACCATATGCGGTGGAATCTCAGTGATGCCAAAAAAATATTGGACTAATATAAATATTGGACTATAGATTTAAAACCCAGATATTTTATTGGGAATTCTACATGATACATACAGCAAAGATTTAAAATATGTTGATTGTAAATGTATTAACAGCAGCTAGGATTGTAATTGTTAAAAATTGGAAAAATGAAGAAAATACCATTGCAGGAGGAAACTATCAAGAAAATACTTGGAATGTGCTGAAATTGAGTAGATTGACATTTGATACTAGAAAACACAGAGATAAACAATTTACAAAATTTGGGACCTTTTCTATCCAATGCTAGATACAAAATATAGTAAACTAGAGATATGTAGAATTATAGAAAATGAATATATAAAAGATGCATTTTCTTTAATTATATTATTACATAAATAAAATGTTTTAGGATAGATTTGGGAGGACTATATGAATTGTTTTATAAATTAAACTAATAAGTTTAGCTTATCTCCAATAGTATGAATGAACAAAATTATAGTCCAATGATTGATTAATAATAATACCGTAGATATTCAATATTGATAATATGATGTTTTATGTAATGTTTAACTATAAATTGGAGACTACAAACCAATCTACACACTGTTGTACACTTTA
>BHFT01063506.1:0-48795 GCA_004320025.1 Laticauda laticaudata
TCACCTTTTAAGTTGCATTACTGAAATAAATGAACTTTTGCACAATATTCTAATTTTTCGAGTTTCACCTGTATGTTATTTTGTTTTTACTTCTGTTTTATGGCAATTGATATGCCATGGCCAATTACACTTTATTCAATATATTTATATGTGAACAATAAAAAAAAATATTTACAAAAAAAAACTTGCCTTGATTAATTTTTGAACACTTAATTACTGAAAATCCTTTTAAAAATCTTTTTAAAAGAATATTGAATATGCAGTTAATAAAATATTTTAAAAGTAAACAAAATTCTTTGCTGCTTATTAAAACACAGCCTTGGGTTCTGACTGAACTTAACCTATCTGTGATATCTTTTGAGTGTAATACCGAGAATTAGTCCTTAGTGGCTCTTGGCTTGCAATCATTTTAAGTTACAACAGTGCTGAAAAAAGTGACATTTCCCGTTCTTTCATTTATGATCATTGCAACGTCAAAACAGTCTCGTGATCAAAATTTGGGCATTTAGCAATCTGCATGTAAAAGTAATTAAAGTTGCAGAATTCCAGTCACTTGATCACCATTTGCAACTTTCCTAGAGGGTTATCAACGAGCACAGTCAATGAAAGAAAGCCATATTTACTTAATGACAACAACAAAACAACCACATTGCTTAGAGACAGAAGTTTCAATTCCAATTAGTGCTTTAGTCAAGGATTATCTTGCTGCTGTGCATATCTGAATCATAAACATTACACCACAACTTTCCCTCCTCGCTGTCAATTTTTTTTATTGTTGAAAAATAATTCAGAACAGTATTGACATGGTCTGATTATTGCTGAGTGGCATAAAACTCTTTGGACATGGTAGAAAATATTCTTGTGCATTTAAAGACTACACAAAGTATTGCACTAGAATGAGGATGTAATTATCCAGTTGCATAATTACTTTTAGCAGGCAAACTGAGTGATTTATGATCTAAGCAATAGCAACAGCACTTAGACTTATATACTGCTTCACAGTGCTTTACCTCCCCCTCTAAGTGGTTTACAGAGTCAGCATATTGCCCCAACAATCTGGGTCCTCATTTTACCCACCTTGGAAGGATTGAAGGCTGAGTCAACCTTGAGCCAGTGAGTCTCGAACTGCCAAACTGCTGGCAGCCAGAAGTCAGCAGAAGTAGCCTGCAGTACAGCATTCTGACCACTGCACCACTGCAGCTCAATGTTTCTTCTATTGACAGAAGTATAAAAGCCAGGATAAGAAAATTAAAAAGCAGTTTTGAGTGGAGACTGCTAAAGAGACAAGTAGGTAAATGAAGTTGAAGAGTACAGAGTCAAAAATAGAACAATCTAGAAACTTTTTTCATTCCAGTAACTTTTATTAGAATTTTCTAAAGAACCTTTAACAACCTGGACTGAAATAACTTGATGTCTCGATATTTTAATACAATATTACTTTTTTAAGCATAGGATATTGCCATGGAGGAAAATAATTGATTTTGTGATTGTGATCTTAGACCAGACCGTCTGTATTTATTTTATGCAGATGAAGTGCTTTGTCTTTGTTCTGCTTATACTATTGATTCCTCTGTTTTGATTGTGGAGCCTACAGTGGAAGAAATTGCTTACATCTCAACCTCCTTTGTTTAAAAGAATAGATTCTGATTTTGAAGAGTTCTCGAGCACAAACAAATGAGCTGATTTAGAGTACACATTGTAGCCTCATTTTTAACCTTGCTTGTCAGATATATTTCTGCCTGTTTGACATGACTTTGATTGTGCAGGCCTTTCTATGCCCTAAGTATATGAACAAAAGCCAGATCCTAGGATCAGAGTTCATTCATAGATTATAAGTTATCGTTCTCAGAGATTTGAACGTACGGGAGGTATGATTTTCTAGCTATGGTAAACACATGTAAAATTATTAAATATTTAATCTTGACTTTTTGAATGACCTGTTATATAAACTTCCAATTCCATCACATCACAATATCCAGTGTCTAAAAAAACCTGATATTTTCCTTTGATTTTTTTAAAAAAAAAACTAGTTGTAGTGTTGTGTTATTTTGACTTGGCAGTTGTGAGGCATGATAAAATAACATTGTAGAAATACCAACAAAACTAAATAGACAATTCTAGTTTTCAATATGTAGTGATAGAGAAAACTATTATTTATATATAATTAAGTTAATTATGGATAGTTACCAAATACTATACTTTTAATTTTATGCAAAAATTATATCTGTCATTTTTATTGCAAACTTTAATTAATTATTTTTAGACAATCCTCTTCTGATCTGGATTTCTTTAGATGGATTTCTGCCTTGAAATATATGGTTATCTGGCTTGTCCTGCATATTAAACTATTTCATACAGTAATACTTGGCTTCAGTACTGCAATATTTATATGAGATGCGGATATTTACTAACGTTGGTTTGGTGCAGAGGTTTAGAGCTGGCTATTTAATGTGATGAATTGGTAGTTATGGTGGCGAAGATAATAAATAGCTTATTTGGAGGTAAATCCAGAAATGCTTTTTCAAAAGGCAGATGGACTTTCGTTGTTTTTCCTTGAATATATTTTGCTTCTCATCTAAGAAATTCTTCTGATTGAATGGTGGAAAATGGAAGGATTTATATTCCTTGCAGTTATCTCTCTGAGAGTCGTGGAGGCAACTTGAATGATTATCTGTGACCTCATGGTCACTTGGATATGCAAATGGGCATGGAACCTTCTTGGAACCACTGAAAGTTCCATACCCATTTGCACAATTTAGGTGACTTGGTGGGTATAGATGTGGTCTCAATGACTTTCAGAGAGAATGCTAAGGATCACATGACTGCAATGAATATAAATCCTTCCATTCTCCACCATTCAGTTAGAACTGAAGAAATTTCTTGGATGAGAAGCAAAACATCTTCAGGGAAAAACAAAGTCCAGTTGCCTTTTGAAAAAGTACTTTTGGGACAACCATGACCTGGACGACTGAGAATCTCTATAGACATTTGGAGATAAAAGATAAAAACATTTGTTCCACATGTTTTTCATTTTTTTTAAAAAATAATACTTCTCAGAACAGACTTTGGCAATTTGTTAGATGTGCTGGATTGTTCAAAATTTATACGTTTTCATGGATGTACATTTATAATTAGAAGTAGCTATATAATATATTGCTAAATTATTTTAGTTCTATATCTGCATCTTTTGACGTTGGCAAGTGTTGAGAAAATACTCTGTACCTAAAGTGCAAATGAACATAAATATTATTATGAAAAAGTATCTGATGATATTTTCTTTGCAGTAGAGTTTTCATAAATATATATTTCAGGAGGTATAAGAGAAACATTTCAGAGTACATTGCCGTTTTATGGTTCTTGTATTTTTTAAAAGAGCAAACAACTTAGGGATAATCAATATTATTTTTGTAAGATTTGTTTGTAGGAGTGCATGTGTATACACCCAATTTGTTTTTATATATAAGTTCATTTAAATTGCTACAACAGATTTTATGGTCCAATTTACTATTTACAATATCTACTTTGGTTTTTTATTTGATTATATTGATCATTAATGAACTTTGATTTATTTAAAAATACTTCTGTGATTACAGTTCATGTGTTTGATAGAATATTTACAAAATTATCATTTTTGTTATATCAGTACCATTATCAATTGTGTACAAATTAGAATTTTTTGCAATTGTTGATATTTTTAGAAATTTAATTGGTTTTCCATTCACTATTATTTAACTGTATGTTAATGGTCACAGTTATCAAAAGATTTTTATTCCTTGAGTTATAAGAATGAAAATTTGTTTCAAATATTTCTAAGTTTTTTTCAAAAATTATTAGTTTTCATTAGGAGAAATATTAATTATTTTTTTTCCTTTTGCAGCATTTTCAGTTAGCTTTGATTGACTGCAATCCTTGCACTTTGTCCAATGCTGAAAGTAAGTATTTTAAGTATTTATTCAGTTGTATTTACTATAATTGTTTTATGTCCTGTATTATATCTTTATAATTCATTTCTATGGTTAGTATGATGATTTACATTTCATATAGCACCCTGTAATTGCCATTAAAATATGTACATTAGTATTTTACATTTACAGAGAAATCTTGTAATTTGCTTCTTGATAAATCTTGGACAAATATATTACAAATAATTCTCTTGAATGGTCATTGTTTAATTTTGCCTCTTCCTTATAATGAGCAATAAACTCAGACACTGGTATAATAATAACAATCAAAAAGCATTCCTTATTAAACTAGTTTCACCATTTATCTATAAGTAACTGAGGTGGGGTATGGCTGTAAAGAAAAATAGTTGAAAGGACACCTACCTTGAGTGTCTTTCATATCACTACTTGATTTAGAATAGTGCCAGTCATTTAGCGATAGTGAATCTCCCCTTCAATTAAACATAGAAAAAAACAATACTTTATGAAGAGCTTGGAAAAGGGAACAAAGACAGCAAGTCTCCAGTTCACATTTCCCAAGTATTCATTATTGTTTGAAATGATTACCTGATGCAGTACAAGTAAACATTCTGCCAGAGCTCCAGGTACCTCTTTGAAAAATGTGAAAAATCTGAGTTCCAAGTTACGTGAGGCCTTCACTCTGGAAATAACTTCAGAAGATGCTCTTGTATGGTCTCTAAAAGCATCAAGAAAACCTGCTTCATTCTTTTATACTTTTTGAGGCTGCAGACTTTCAGAGGCTGCATGAAAGCACACCACATTCTTGTGTGGCTTCTGCAATGACAGAAAATCGAGCAAGAATGGAGGGGGATGCTGTTATATCATTTGTGACATAGGGCATAGGTTTTGCCATTACTTGATTAAACTGAGAAAAACAAGTCTTAAATTTACGAGGTTAACTTTGCTGCTTAATGGGACTGAAAGCTGTAAAGCTTTTATTTAAGCGTCAATTCAGAAAGCTTATATTGCCCAAGGAACTTTTACAGAGGAATTATTGAGTCTGTCATCTATACATCTGGCTTGGTACAGCAACCTTCAACCAATAGTTAGGATTGCAGAAAAAATAATTGCAACCAGCCTACCGTCCCACAAGGACCTGTGTATCACACAAGACAGAGGGCTGAGAAAATATCTACACACACCCCTCACATCCTGGACATAAACTGTTTTAACTCAGAATGCTGCTATAGGGCATTGCATGCCAAAACAACTAGACACAAAGACAGTTTTTTCCCTCCTGCCATCACTCTTCTGAACACCTAATTCCCATAGTAGTATCTTTTGTCTAAGGATATTTACCCATTTAGTGGGGCTGTATTACTATTAACCTTCTCATCTTTCCTATTAGCTTCTTGGTATTTTATTATCATATTACTTTATTGTTTGTATGTACACTGAGAACGTATGTACTGGAGACAAATTCCTTGTGTGTCCAATCATACTTGGCTAATACATAATATTATAAAAGCTTTATTTCATTCGCCCAATTCCAACACTTAAGTTGAATTTCCAATTTATTCCCTGTATCCAGCATACATGTTCTATTAGCTTTTCTTTCTGTAGCGCTGATCTTCTACTGTTCATGCTTTTTGATCGTGTATTCTGAGTTGCTTTCAATGTTCGTGCTTCCTTAAATAACTCCACTCACCCCTTTTAAACTTTTCCCAGAACTTGTATAATGCAATACATAATTTTCTCCAGTCTTTCAAAACTCATCAGTTCTTTGAATGATTTGGCTTAATTTCTTAATACTGGTGGGCTTACTCTTCTGGGAGCTCAAGCCAGGAGGCACTTTTTTCCCCTCGCCATATTTTCTTAAGTTGTTAGACTCCTTGATGAATTTTAGAAGGATATTAAAAGCTTCACTCTTTCAAAGACCACTCCAATTGAATTCATGAATCACTTTATTTTTCCCCGTCTTTTTGTTACTTACTGATTTATTGGATTATTTATTATATCAGTTTATTTTTTTATTAAAAAAATAATTGCACTGTTGCTACTTTAATTCATTTTTCATGTGGAAGTTGTCAGAAAAGTCTTTTGATTGAGGTGGTTTATAAATATATATAAAGAAATGAACTCATCCTGTAATTAATATCTTGAATTATATTGCATTTCTTCACATCTATGCTTTTTTACTATTCTATTTACGATTAGTTCCATGTTTTTTCAGAGCATTTAAGTATATTATTGGAAAAGAAATAATATTTTTGCAGATGTTTCAGATACGGTGGCTTATATTGGTGTCATCACGTTGGCAAACTCAGGCACATTCCATAGTCCTCTTAAGTGTCATAAAATTCTTGCTTAAGATAAAAACTGTGATGATACTGCCAGTAATGTAGTAGGGTTAAATTATGGAAAAAACCAATTTCCTTCATTAAAATTCTTGAAGATGATTTTTTAAGGAAAAAACATTGTAATGTATTAATATGAGTGATACCTGAAACACAAAATAGTTGTCTGTGATATGAATTAAATTAATATTTGCCCCTTATGCGGTTAGGCTAAATTATAACATGATTTTAAAAAAATATGTCAGAAAGCCTCACTTTACCTTGCTGAGCATCTTATTCAAATACTTCAGATAGTGAAAATACAGTCTCTTCTTTTACAGTAAGAAGATAGACAAACAAAAGTTTGATTAATTATTTTTAGGTTGAAGCTTGTATCGAAATAAGTTTCTATCATGAAGGAGTTGTTATTTGAATTAAGGGTCACTTGAGAAACAATAACCTGGGATGCAGAGGCTCTTGATGTATTCCCAAATGTATGTTTAATTTCTTGCTACATATAGCTGTTTATTTATGTTTATTGTAAATTGCCTTGAATATTCATTGAATCAGAGGTGGTATTCAGCTGGTTCTGACCAGTTCTGGAGAACTGGTAGCAGAAATTTTGAGTAGTTCGGAGAACCGGCAAATACCACCTCTGGAGATTTTAAAGTATCCTTCCCCTGCCACGCCCATCAAGCCATGCCTACAGAACCGGTAGTAAAAAAAATTGAATCCACCACTGCATTGAATGATTAGGAATTCAAAAATACTTTGTTCCTGAAATCAATAAATGTCATTGTATCAAATTGATATTTTGGAGAATGGAAGAAATAGATGTTTTCTTTGAAGCCCAAAAAGCTATTCAAGTATATTTAAGCTGAATTGAAATAGAACCCATTTTGCAGGCTATTTCCTTTGCCCTAATTAAAAAATATATATTCTGAAAATCTTGCCAAGGCACAGTATGTAAGTACATAAATAATTCCCCGGACCCTATCTATTTTCTTTATATGCATGCACAACTCCAATTTGTTGCAGCTGTTGTGTTTAAAGATGATTCTTTTCACATATCTTTTTCTGGAAGGACAAAATATTTTCTCTGCTTCTGTATATATCCTTTTCTTCCCTGAATAACCATCAATAACATATAAAGTTATACATATATGCAGTGCTTACCTTGAATCTGCTATTCCTAATATTTTTATTTCCATTCTTTCACAGTTCGGTTTCATGTTGCCCATTTATATGAAACCCAGGTAAGCATGTAATACCTTTTGTATATTAAATATAATATAATAATTTGGAATATGTCAATGGAGCTATATTTTGTAATCGTGTTCTTCCACCTTAATTCAAAAAATTACAATAGTTCCAGGAGACAAACCAATAAGATGATACATTTTTTTCTTTTTTAAAATAGTTACAACTTAATTTGTATTTTTAATTGTAACAGGCCAAACTTTTTATTTGTTACTGGCTTATTGTATGCAGCATTGTTGGTACTACTTTGTATTTCCAAAGGAATTTATTTATTGAACAGTCAAAAATGTACATTAAGTACACTATGTAACATGGGAAGATACAAAATTAGAATGTATTCAAATGACAAGTACAAAGTAGCAACATTTCAGCAGAATCTCATCTGCCATCATCAGGCTTCTGTATTGAGTTCTGTCTATCTGTCTATCCTGTTGTTTGGCTTGTTTGGTTGGGAGTCTTGGTCTGTGTTTATTGGTCTTTGAGTTTGCTGTGTTCTGCTTGATTGGTGTTTCTAATATCTAACCTGTCTTTTTGTGCTTTTTTGTGTGTCTTGATTGGCTGGCGATATTGGTGTTCCTGTAATTGGAGGCTTTTAGTGCAGCTTGGTCCGATAAAGGACGGCTATCATTCGTAATAGGAAGCCTAGGTTTCATCTGGGTGCCTGGTTGGGGTGTGTTTTGAGCTGGAGGTATCAGGGGGAGTCCTTGTTGTGTCCAGGTGTTTGCCTGGCTTGTGGTGTGGAGATCTTTTCTATTTTGAGAGTGCAGGCTTCCAAATGATTGACAGTCTGGTGGAATCATCTCTTCTATTCATGCTTTCAGGTCTTTTTCATCTCTATGGCTTCTCCTGATGATTCTGGTGGCTGGGGTTTTCTATAGTGGCTAGGGTTTTGGTGCCATTTGAAGTTGCTGTTGTTGACCTGTGGCGTTCATGTGTTGGACTAGTGAGAGGTGTGTGTTCCAGCTTTCTTTACTGCATTTTTGTGTTACATGCCAGGCGGGTACTTATTCTTCTATTGGGTCTGTCCAATGTATGTGCCGGCCATGAATGCACAGGGGACTGCGTAATGCCTTGGTTTTCCCAGGTAATTTTGTCTTTTGGGGTTTTAAAGGATGGCTTGCTATTTTTTTGTTGTTGAAGGTAGTCTTTATGGTGATGCCTGTGTGTATCTTACTGGATTTTATCTGTGGTACCTCTTTATGTACGGGCAAGGACAGCTGTTCCATAGGTCTGTTGATCTTCTAGGTCTCTGTTATGTCTTGTGTGTTTTGTTGATCAGCTGGTGATTTTGTTTTTGTGGAAGCTGTTGGCTGTCCAATACTTTGTCAGGGCATCAGTTCAGTCTTTATATGGTGTCTTATCTGCCCGGCGTTTTGGTTCTGGTATATAGTGTTTTTAGCCACGGAATTTATCTGTGGCTGGGGGGGTGGGGATTGGGCGTTGAGTAGCGGTTGGTGTGTGTTTTTCTTCTGGTATATGGTGTCCAGTGTGCCATCTGTTCTTTTGTAGATTAGTACATCTAGGAATGGTAGTTGTTTGTGTTATTCCGTTTCCATGGGTGAACTTGATTTTTGGGGTGTGTTCTGGTTTGAGGTGTGTTAGGAAATTGTTGTTAGGTTTTCTTTTCCATGGGGGCCAAATCACAAATGTGTTATCGATGTATTCTTAGCCATAAGTTTGGTTTGTGGGTGGCATTAGCCAGGCTCTGGATTTCGAATTCTTCCCATGAACAGGTTTGCAATGTATGGGGTAACAGTGGTGATCCCATAGGGGCTCCTTCAATTTGCTTGTATCTTTGTCCTTTGGTATATGGATATGTGTTGGTTTAGGCAGTGTTTCTGTTAGTTCCATGAGGTCTTTACCGTGGTTGGTATTATTTTTGATGATTTCAAAGAGTTCTTTTATCGGGACTTGAGTGAATAGTGAAACCACGTCAAAACTTTACAAGCAGATCTTCTTTGTTCCACGTGGTAGATCTTTGATCATTTCTAAAAAGTGGTAATGAGTTTTTGTACATATGAATGCTGCGGTTTCAGCAGGGGCTAGTTGTTGTTTTGCTAAGTGTTTAGCTAGGTTTTGTAATGGTGCTCCTATGGAGCTGACTATGGGTCTGAAAGGTATGCCTTCTGGTGTATTTTTTGGGAGGCCGTATAATTTGGGGCATCTATAAGATTTTTCTCTTGGGATGATGTTGTTGGATTTCTTTGCTTATTTGGGCTGGTTATTAATTTTTTCTGTTTAGTGTTTTTCTTCTAGATATGTGGTGCGGTCTGTGTTTTATAGGTTTGTATGTGGTAGTTCTTGGATAGGTCTGTCAATTTTGTTCGTAGTGCTTTCTATCATTTACTAACTGTGCATTATCCCTTTGTCTTCTTGGGAGTATTATATGCTGTTCATATTGTTTCGGGTTTGTAGCGCTTCTGAATTCATCTTTTATGCAAGTTATTTTTCGGTGGTTTGGTTGTGCATAAGATGTTAGAAGTACCTGGTGTACTTAATTATGATAAGCTATAACTAAACAATATACAAAACCATTACAGCGAAGCCTCATCGATGGCAGATGAGATTGCTGCTGAAACGTTGCTGAACAATGACGTGGGATAATACCCGAAGGAAGCTGAACAGCACATACATATATATACATACGTACGTGCATACATACATACATACATACATACATACATACATACATACATACATACATATATATATATGACTATCAGAGCATTAGTACTTTGTATGTTATTATTAATACACTCTGATGCTCAGGAGTTCTACTCCCCCTCCCCACCTGAAAGAAATCTGTTCTAAATGCAAAACACAAGCAGAGGAGAGGAGTTTCAGTTTTAGAGCACCAACCAGCTTTAGTACAGAACAGTTGAGCTAAATACCATGCCCAGGCTCTTTGCTGTCTCCGTGCTCACAAAGCAAATACTGTTCCAGTTTCCAAACAGCCCTAAATTCTCTCACACACTGACAGGGTGCTAGCCAGATGAATTTCAATGGATGCTGGGAGGCAGAGGCAGAATTCCCCTCCCCTTTATTTTCCTCCCCCAAAACAAAGCTCAGCTACATAGTTTCGTAGCGAAGCACGGGTATCAAGGTAGTATAATAAATATTTTTGAACTCTAATTAACAGCCTGAAAATGATTTATTGCAATGTTTGAATATATTATGTTAAAGAATCTCAATAATATTGGGTTCCATTTCTGTTTCCTGCTAAATGTATATAGTGTTGGAATAGAAAGCGTATCTTTTATATACCTTGGTATATGAAATGATACACACACACACACACACACACACACACAATATTGAGTCTTGAGATTACATTTAAACATGGTAATTATTTTCTGAAATTATATTTATTCACATCTTATTGATTAGCTATATTATATTTTCATACATAGCTATCTCCAATTTTTTTGCCCACTTGGTATATATCGGCAGATTTCAGCAAGAGTGAATACAGTCCAATCCCTCAATTAAGTATTGCCATGTTGAGGGACTGAAGAAGCAGGCATTCTTTGTTTCCTGCCCTCAAGAACTGCATTCTCTCTCCTTGCTTCCTGAGTTACGTAAGGTGCTAGCTCTCCTGAGTTAAGTCCCTACTCTATTCCCAGGCCTGAAGCTAGTGTGTTTGTAAAGCCCCTGTGTGTTTTTTTTATTATGATTGTTCCCCCCCACACACTTTGGGCTGTTAGATTTTGTTATTTTTTAACTGTATATTTCAGTACTATAAGCCATTGAGAGTCTTTTGGAGTGGGTTGCCATAATATGTCTAAGTAAATAAATACCGCAAGATGATATTTCACAAATCCAAATGGCTGCAATGATTGACCAACTTAGTTGGACCTAAAGGCAGTTACATATTAAATAAAAGATCTCTTTACAGAATTTTATGGGGCAGAACTGAACAGATCCCTCAGTTGAGGGGTGAGGGAAAGAAATTATTTTTGCTTATTTTCCCCTCCCACTACAGCCTGTATGCCCTCAAAAATCTGTTCTAGATGGTTGGGGACCATTTTTGCATGTGTTTGACATAGCAGTTTGGGCTGCAGGGGGAAGGGGAAATCAGTGAAAATTGCTCCCCCTCTTCCATCTGCAGAAGCATCCAGTTGAGGAGGAGCATCCACTGGATCCAACTCACTTTTGGGAACGGAAGAGGCTCTTCCATTTGTGGAGCAGCAGCCCTGGATCCAACCCAGTATGTTTGAATTGAAAAGGCAGATGTTCTAGTTGCTTAACAGTGTTTGCTCTATTTTTAAAACCCCACTTTGATTAAGGATCTCCTCACGTGTTCCACACCTTTTCCATTTACCTTTACATACCTGTAGGAGATTTAATCCTAATGTGAACCACAGAAAATGAAAATAACAAAATGACAATATTGAGCATTGAGAAAATTTTGAATATAATTAGCTTTTGTTTAATTTAATGGATTTAATTTACTCACTTCCATCAATTTGTGTTGGTTCTTCAGTAATTTATTTTTCCATTTTGGAGTTCCATATGGGTAGTCTAAATTTATTGGATAGACATTGTCATCACCCGAATAGAGCATTAGTAATATAGTAGAATTTGAATAGTTCACATTTAACTAATAGTAAGCTGATAGATCTGGATTCACCAGATTCAAATATTATATTTGAATTTTCTTTTTTAAATAATTTCTTCATCATAAGCATAGTATTCTGCTGCAATGTGCTAGTTGCACATATACACAACACGTATGTGCGTGTGTGTAATGTTAATCCAGCTTCCACTTTAAAAAAGTTATTACTTCAATTAACATTTCATTCTCCTTTTTAGAGAAAATATCATTTGGCAAAGAAGGAATATGAACAACTTTTGCAGTCTGAAAACCTTTCTGCACAAGTGAAAGCAACTGTGTTACAGCAGTTAGGTAAGTGTAAATGAAGAAATAAATGAAGAAGACTCTTTAATATTCTTTGATTTGCATGAAATTGTAATGCATCCAGTTCTCAAAAAATTCAATTTCAGATTTTAATTTTTCATGAGAAAAATACTTGATATTTTTGCATCAGTCTTCTCAATGTGGAGATGCAAGGATACAGCTTTAAATCATACATCTATGGAGATTTTCAGTCACTCAGGTCATAGTTGCCCAAGGGTGGTTTTTTTCCAGAAGCAACTGGACTTTCTGGTTTTTCTTTAAAAACATTTCACTTCTTATCCAAGAAGCTGAAGGAAGCTTCTTGGATGAGAAGTGAAACATCTTCAAAGAAAAACCAGAAAACCCAGTTGCCTCTGGAAAAAAGCACCTTTCGGACAACTTTAAATCATATATTTCCATCAAATATATTTTTTCTCCAAATAGCTCATTTTTCAGTGAAACTTTCAGAGTGATATTAATTTCCAAACTAAGTAAATGGAAAACTTACTCTTTTACTTTCAATTCCTTGTTGCATGCATATATATGTGTGCGTGTGTGTGTGCGCGCGCACACACATACACATACATACTGTGTTTCTCCAACAATACGGCCCCTCCAATATGAGGTCCCAGCATGTTTTCTAGGCATAAGCTGAAATTAAGCCCCTTCCCCCAAAATTAAGGCCTATTTTAAAACATGCGAAATAGGGAAGCTACAGAGGAAACTCCTCTGCCCGAGAAGTGGCTGAAACGCTGCTGGTGGAGGAATGTGCAACACTCCAAACGTGGCAATGGCATGGGCAGAAGAGAAAATAACGGCGGTGGAGGAAGCAGCAGCGGTGGGCGCCGAAGTTCTCGCAATGTAAAGTGCTCCTCTACCGCTCAGGACGACATCCATGCCGCTGCCACCCACCTGCTGACCCAGCCCGCAGCCAGCACCATTCCCGGGTCTGCTGCAAAGGCGCTTGGTGGGGATAGGGAGCCCTCCGTGCTCTGCCATGATCAGCCATTAGGAGCGACTGGTTGCGAGGCATGGCTGCCTACAGGACGCTCTAGGCGAGGGTGGGAGAAATTAAGACGGCCTAGCTGTTTTTTCGGGGGTCGAAAGAACATAAGGCCCGGTCTTATTTTCTGAGAAACACAGTACACACACACAGACACACGTATATAAAATACATTTTTATCCACAAGTGGCAATGTATTTGTATTCTGTGAAATCAGCTATCAGTGTTGCTATAGGAAGAATTAGTTTGCTGGTTTGCTACAGGGAACTGAGTCTTAAGTGTTTCCTGGAAAGAGCCAAGCCCTTTAAACAAAAGGTGTTACATAGGAATGGCTTTAACTTTAGCAACCGCATATATAATGGTATAATGGTATAATGGTTCATAGAGGAGAGTTTGTAGAGAATAATTGGTATAGTTTTTATTTTTTCTGATAAAGCAAATGAAAACAAGAGAGAATTGAAAGAAAAACTGCAGTGGTTCACTGCTAAAAGATGTTCAGATTTAAGCAGAATGTATTTTTGTCTGCTAATTAGGTATCTTTTATAGTGCTAATTTTCTGTTGGATTGGTAAAGTAAATATCTCTGTTAACTATATTTATAGGAAGGTTATACATATAATAAATAAAATAATAAGTAATCTGGTTCATTCTAAAATATTATATATATATATATATATATATATNTATATATATATATATATATATATATATATATATATATATATATATATATATACACACACACACACACACACACATATACATATACATATACATACACATACACATACACACACACGTATGTATGTATGTACGTATGTATGTATTTCTTTTCTTAGGCTGGATGCATCATACATTGGATCAGTTAGGAGATAAAGCCACCAAGGAAAACTATGCTATTCAGTGTCTCCAAAAGTCTCTAGAGGCAGATCCAAACTCTGGCCAATCCTGGTATTTCCTTGGAAGGTAAGAATGAATTATGATAACAAAGTTTATGATTCATCAAATATATAGGTAGAGGAAGTAAATGCCTGATTTATAAGATAGAGTAATGTTGTTTTATAGAATTACTACATTTTATACAATTACTCCTTGAGGGATGGTGGCTCAGTGGCTTTAAAGATGCCAGAGAAGATCTGTACTCTGGTGGTTTGAGTCCTAATCACTGTGTGATGGCATGAGCTCTCATCACATGCCTCAGCTCCTACTAACCTAGCAGTTCAGAAGCATATAAATGCAGTAGATTAATAGATTAATACTTCAGTGTCAAGATGACAGCATTTCTTGTTTTGCCATATGCTTTGCACTGCGGCCACATGACCGTGGAAATGGCTTAAAGAAACAGTTTCACCCCCTAAAGTCAGCTATGACTAGCAGAGTAAAACCCACAGGGACATCACAATTGGTTAATAATGGTAATTGGGTCCAGGAAATCTGTTGCTAAGCAATGCTACAGTAAAATTTGTCATCATGTGATTGCTTAAACCTATGGTGGTAATTTTATTTGTGGCTGTTAGATGAATCCCATGTTCCACGATCACATTATCCCCATTTGTGATCTTCTGTCAAGTTCCCTATTGATTTTGCTATTGATTTTGCTTGTTGGAAGCTAGTAGCAAAGGTTGCAAATGGTAGTCATGTGATGGCAGAACTCTGCAAGTATCATAATTGTAAGCCATTTGCCATGAATTGTGATCATGTGACTGTGGGAATATTGCAATAGCTGCAAATCTGAGGACCAGCTACAAACCTCCTTATTCAGGACCTCACAACTTTGAACAAATGGTTGTTAACCAAGCTTATCTATGGTTTGTTTGAAGACAATTATTTTGTCGAAGAATGTTCAATACTGATAATCTTTTGTAATATACCTGGGATTGTTCAGAATAAGTATAAAGATGAAACCATTAGCAAAACTACATGTGGTTACTTAGACGTTTATGTGATCTTATTTCTTGTCATCCTTTAAATTTGTGAAGCTTCCAAGTTTTAAGCCAGATAATAACAATTATACAGTTGTGGCAACTCATACTCAGGTTTTGCTAAGCCTCTTACTCTTGTATATCATTTAGACTGCAAAAATAAGAAAGCACTGATTTATTTATTTATTTGATTTGTCAATCATGTAATTGATTTATGTTTTGAGTTTCTTCTTCTAGCTTATTTGTCATTTTGAAAGTTGTATGATAAAACAAATATTCTGGAATCCTCCAGATATTTTTGGTTAAATTTCAAAACATTCATTATCATACCTTGTATGCCCAGTAGCCAGGGATAGCTGATCCTTATTTCTAATATATGATGTCTGTAAAATAGTTCAGTAAAGCTTCTGTTTTCCTCAATTTTGCATTGCTATTTTCTGACAGTCTCCCTGTGCATATGTAGAGATAGTCCTAGATGTATGGCCTTTCATTTAGCAACTATTTGAAGTTGCCACGATCCTGAAACAAAGCAACTTGGTCCTTGCACTTAGCTCTGTTGCAATAGCTCCATGATCATTCAGAGATTCAGAGTCTTGGCAACTGTCATGCATCTACGGCTGTTGCAACATATGGGATTGTCATTTGCAACCTTCCCAACCATATTCCTTCAAGCAAAGTCATTGGGAAATCCACCAGGAAAGTTGCAGGTTGTGGTAACATGATGTCTTAATGACTGCAACAAAAAATAATAAAATTGGATGTGATGCTCTGCACTTAATGAGGTGTTAACGATCACTCCATTTAATGAAGAATTTCCAGTCTCTATTGGAATCATAAGTCAAGGACCATCTTGCTGTATTAAGTGCAAATTTTATTAGGAAAGTATATAATTTGTAGTAACTATTTGCTTCATAGTCTGCAGAATGCATGAAAATGCTCCTGATGGTTTATATTCTATTCCAATTTTAATGTTTAATTTTATTGTAAAATAACAGCACTGAATTCTTTATTTTAAATTAATTTTGTGTAGGCTTAGTTATTGGCTCTGGAACTAATTCCTTCAATTTAGTTTGGGGGAAGAGAAATAAAAGGCAGATTTTCCACATAAAATATTGGTTATTTTCAGTTCATACTTTGTTCTATACTGGTTCTTCATTTATTATGTAGTATTAGCAATTATTATAAGTAGATAACCTATGATGGATACAATTGCCACTTGCATTTCATAATGGTAGAAATTTTTTTGATGGTTGCAAGGTTCTGGTAAAATTGATTCTCGTGATTGATAAGATAAATTGAACCAAATAGCAAATTGTAAGAATACATGAATTGTAATTAATCCATGCAATATTAAAAGCAAACAATTATAAAATCAGCCTCTATATTTGTTTTTATCCATCTTTTCTTTCAGGTGCTATTCAAGTATTGGGAAAGTTCAGGATGCCTTTATTTCTTATAGGCAATCTATTGATAAATCAGAAGCAAGTGCAGACACATGGTGTTCTATAGGGTAAGAGATTATGAATGAAGTAGTGGAACAAAATATAATTCAGCGATTTGATTTTAATAGATGTTTTATCATATAACTATCTTAGAACTGTTTTTATGAAATATAAAATTATTAGAATTTCTCATGCTAGATATTCTTCACATCTAAGATGTATATATTCTCAAAGTTAATGTTAAGGCTAACTTTTAGACAAAATTTACTAAGCACTGTACAATACAACTTCTTGTTTAAAAAGTTATTTGAAGCACTTCCAAACATTCCATCATAGTTAATTGAGGTTTTATAGTTTAATTATTCTAGATAATTGTGCTTATCACTTACTTAAGTACAAATTGAGACAAATGATGAATCTTGGGAGATGATTTTGTTACTTATAATTGACTATTTGCCTTTTTAGTGTGCTGTATCAACAACAGAATCAGCCTATGGATGCATTACAGGCCTATATCTGTGCTGTGCAATTGGATCATGGCCATGCTGCAGCCTGGATGGATCTTGGCACTCTCTATGAATCCTGCAATCAGTCTCAAGATGCCATTAAATGCTACTTAAATGCAACCAGAAGCAAAAACTGTAGTAATACCTCTGCACTTGCAGCTCGAATAAAGTATTTACAGGTAAAAACATGGTCTTAAAATAGGAATCTATTTAGCAATAATATCAAGCTAGAAAGGAGGAGGAAAATAAGGACACAGAAATTTTATATGTGATTGTTTCATAAGCTTCACAGTCTGTTCCCATATGCATTCAGGACATGCCATAGCTTGCAGTTTCATTCAATTTTTCATTTTAAGTGGGTCTCTATTCTTAAATATTTTTTGTATCTTGATATAATTTATGCATATTTTGTGTTGTCTACATTTTAAGTTATCATAGCATTTAGTAAGAAAATACACACACTATCTTTTGCTCTTGTTAGCAACTTCAGGACCAAAGGATTAATGAGACCACTGAAATCAGAGCTCAGTTTTGTTCCAATTCTCACAAAGGTTTATATCTGGTTACCCTCTTTATCCTTAGCATTTCTCTGAAGTCCCAAATTTAAAATGATTCTTTCTAAGACATAATAGAATACAGAATTTAGGAAAATTTCATGGACTTGATCTTACTAAATTAGGCTTGTGTTAAATTCACTTTTTACATAATTTTTCCTAGGCTCAGTTGTGTAACCTTCCACAAGGTAGTCTACAGAATAAAACTAAATTACTTCCTAGTATTGAGGAGGCATGGAGCCTACCAATCCCCGCAGAGCTTACCTCCAGGCAGGGTGCCATGAACACAACACAGCAGGTGAGAAGTTGGGTTATGTTCTGCAGGTGCCCAGCTTTTTAAGGGTTCTTTTCAATCAATCGTAGTAGTCAAAATTATTTTGCTGCAGCACAGAGTTAGTTTTCACTGGTAATAAGACTAAATAGCAGACGGAGATTAAAGAACCTCCCTGTCATGGAAGAAATATGGGGGTACCATTTTAGAACCTTTGTGGATTTCATAATTATCACGAAGATATCCCACATAGAATTTGCAGCAGTTTTTTGTCTATCTGTTTTGAAAACAAACCCATGAAAGGTACACACTACTTCTTTGATACTATGAAATTGATTTTCAATAAATAAGGTCAGAGTAAATTCACAGCCCTCTTTAAAATGTACAACTGGCAAAAGATATTATTCAAAGAACAGTTTAAAATGAATAGAACCATATTTTCTCTCCCTCTGATTCCTAGGCTTGTAAACCTCATCAAAATACTGAACCTGTACTAGGCCTCAGTCAGACACCTATTTCACAGCAGTTGCCACTACACATGATTCCTTCTAGCCATGTAGATGACCTGTCCAGTCCAGCCAAGAGGAAAAGACCATCTAGTCCAACCAAGGTATATATATTCATATAAGAGCCCCACTTAGTTTCAAAAATCAGCCCTTCAAAAAAATTAGGCCATTACCAAGATAGAGCTTTATAACAGTCATAATATTCACAACTGTGTCTTTGGAGTAGTTCACCAGTAATAATAGCTATAACAATACCATAGCAGAAGGTATGAAAAGGACCATGCCATTTTGTCTATCATCTTTGCTTATATTTGGAATACTGAATCATCACATAGATGATATTATAGAAACTAAAATGTATTTTGGTGAACTTTGAAATATATATCATTTGATTTTATTTAATTATTCATCATAATTGGTTGTTTTTTGCATTATCTCACATATTAACCAGTATTTTATTATATTTAGCAGTACTGTACTGTTCCTTTAAGTTGTGATTTGTAGTGACCACCATTGAGACAATTTGAATTTTAGATACTGCTCTAACGCTATTATTATTGTTGTTATTGTTATTAATTGTTTTTAGAACACTTTAGAGGCTTGGAGCAGTGGCCACACAATGCCACATCCTCCTCCAGTACAGCAGCAAATACATTCTTGGTGCTTGACACCACAGAAATTACAGGTGAAGGATTTTTTTTAAACTTAATAACATATAACTATAAAATCAGGATGTTAACATCTTGCCTCATGATTTAACTAATTTTTTTCCTGATGTATTTTTTTTAGTGTATGTGTGTCGATGTGAGTATAAATGGTGTAAACAAATGTATTTGCTTTTCTCTTTTAAGATATTTAAATTCATAAAAAATATTGCTATAGTTAAAACAGTTTTTCTACATATTGTACATGTTACTTGAAAGCACTGCATTTGTATGAAAACACATTTTTGTTTTTTGAATGGGTTGTCATGACAAACATGTCACAGAATAGTCATTTCATACAATGCTTTTGCTCTGAGAGTACTTTTTTATAGGATATAATTTTGATTCCCTACAATATTTGATGAATAAATGAAATATTCAAAAGATATTCTTGATATACTGAATCAAAAAAATAGCTGAAAGAACGGTAGGGATAGATGTAAAGCCATCAATATTTATTGTTATGTATACTGTACAGTGTAGTATTCTCTATGAAATACCATGAATTTTGCAAAGACGATGTCAGCATCTGTCATTAAAATTAACAACTTTGTTATTATATAATCTGTTTCAACCATAAGAAATTCCATTTGGAACTATCTGATTTTGAGTGGAGTTTGTTATTGCATAACTGAAAAAGTTAAAACTTTAAAAAGATGGTTTTAAAAGGAAAGTAAATAAGGAGATACCTTGATCATGTTGTGATATGAGATATATTTTTTATTTATTTTTCAGCACTTGGAACAGCTGCGTGCAAATAGAAATAGTTTAAATCCAGCACAGAAACTTATGCTGGAACAGCTGGAGAGTCAGTTTGTCTTGATGCAGCAACACCAGCAGGTGCCAGCAAACACATTTACTTTGCAAATTTCTTATAAATGAAATTGGTTGGAGATTTAAAATTCTAGGTTTTTAAATATTTATGAATGTTTAGTCATTCTTGGTATGGGGAAGTGGCTAGGCTAGGAAGTATGGGGAAAAAAGGATGGATGAATAGATTAGAAGGAATTATATGGTAAATTAGCATAGGTTTATTTTTTTTCACAGAGGCAATGAGATAATATAGTGCAATTATTTAATAATGGAAGCAGTACACATTCATAACATGGCATTTATTTTGTCATTAATTATGAACTTATATAGAGATGCAAGAAAATTTGATGAAGTAAAACCTCAAAAGTGTTATTTTACAGTATTATTCCTGTCTTTATTAGATGACAGGGTATGTACTTGAAGCATAGGGGTTTTTTTTTAAATGAAGATGCATATTTTTGCATAATAATTTTGCAAAAATATGTCTGGCTTTAACACTGTATTCTTTCAGAAAACCTATGGCAAAACATTTTATGTTGAGGCATATACTGCTCCTGGCTATTGATTCCTGCTGGATTGTTATTATATTTTATGTATTTATTTAATTTTTGCGAATATACTTTTGAGAAGTACATTGCTGCATGTAACAAGTACACAATGACTTAAGAATGACAACCATGTTCATAAATGCAACTTTTTTTTTATGGGCAACTTTTGCCCATAAAATAAGCCAAATTTTTTACTGCTCATAATGTTCTTGCTTAGACAGAATGATTCATATGCCACATTATGGGGTTGTATAATTTTGTACTATCTTTTATGGGGTATACCTTTGTATTCATAAACTTTAGAAGAATGTAGTTTGAGCTTCAATACCAGCTCCACCAAAAATGCCAATCTTTTAAATATTTTATTCTCTTTTTGTTAGATGAGGCAGATGGGAGTTGCACAGGTACGATCTACTGGAATTGCTAATGGGCCAACAACTGACTCATCACTGCCTACAAACTCGGTCTCTGGTCAGCAGCCACAGGTTGCTCTAACCAGAGTGCCTAACACCACACAGCACGGAATCCGTCCAACCTGTCCTGGGCAGCCTATGGCAAATGGACCCTTTCCAGCAGGCTCAGTTCCCTGCAGCACAGCAAAAACGCTGAGTAGTACAGACACTATTTTGATAGGCAATAATCACATAACAGGAAGTGGAAGTAATGGAAACGTGCCTTACCTGCAGCGAAACGCACTCTCTCTACCTCATAACCGCACAAACCTGACCAGCAACGCAGAGGAGCCGTGGAAAAAACAACTATCTAACTCCACTCAGGTAAATGATATATCAATTTAATTTTTAATAGGAAAAATGCTGATGCAAGAACATAACTTTCTTTTTCCGATGATAGTTTCCATTCAGTAGAAATATACAGGTAGTCTTCAACATTTGTTAAGTGACCGTTTAAAGCTACAATGGCATTGAACAAAATGATTTATGAGCAGTCCTCATACATACAACCATCATAGCATCCCCATTGTCACACAATCAAAATTTAGGTGCTTAGCAACTGGCATGTATTTGCGATAATCTCCTTGTCCCAGGATCATGTAATTGCACTTGTTAATCTATGTTACTTAGTAAAGTACCTTCCAAAACGGAACAGTTTAGAGGAAACTTACATAGGATACTATAGAATACTTTAAATAAAGTGTAACATTCATTGATAATCAGAAAGAACATGAAATATTTGAATCATCAGGTGATATTTATACATACTAAGTAAACACAATTGAGTAGATTTATTTTAGAATTTCTCAGTATTTTTATTCAAGTATTTATATATTTTTAATGAAATTTTGGTTTTCTAAAAAAAAATCACAAACATAGATGTTAGTCAAGAAAATACAGTGTTTTTTCTTATTTAGAAAACTCAAAATAAGACATCCATTTTTTAATTTATAATTATTACAATAGAACTATGTCTTGTTATGAAAAGTAATATGATTTTCTTCCACCAATATAAAATGGGTTTAATCACAAAAGTAATTTATTTTCTTTATCAGTTTTTAGGGTAGAAACATCAGTGAAATTCTAAAAAAATTAAAACTTTAACCAAAAAAATTGAAAGGGGATTGATTTGGAAGAATTTTTCAATTTCAAGGAAAAATTAGACAACCCATGCCTCCTTGGGTCATTGTTTTAGAGATATTTCCTTATCAGATTCCTCAATGCTTTCAACAATGGCGGAGCTTCTAGTGTACTTGAAAAGTTCTTAAAAATTCAGGTAGATATGCAGAGACGTATCTGCCTTGAAACTACTCCATGTTGAACTTTATAGCATAGTCAAACATCAGCACAAGGAAGTGTTTTGTGACATTTTGTATTATGTCATAAACAGTTTTTTAAATAATTTTGGTCAAAAAATTTTTATAAAGTTTGCCAAATTTCAATTTCACAGGAGTCATGGGTCCCGGATTTTGGATTCATTCTGTATGTTAGCCCATTTGAAATATCTTTTATATGTTGTATGTTGCCCAATCATGCATCACTTCGACCAATTAGTTTATGGGAACAGCAAAAGAAAATGGGTTTCCCCTGTATGGGCTTTAATATGTGAAGCTATATTTGTCCAAGTTGACTGCTTTACAGTATGATGAAAGCAAGGGAGGAAAAAGTTTCTGGTTTTGTCAGTTAAATTGAATGGTAAATTGGAATCTTATTTGACTTTTACAATCTAAATAAATAATATTTCAAATGTATCAAGTTTATAAAGAAAACGATGGATAAAAGCTATTTTTCCTAATCTTTTTTCCATCGGTTTCTATAGCTTCTGGTGAAGTGCTTCAGTTTAATTCTCCTCCAAATTGTTTCTGTGTAAGTAAACTCATTTAACAGAAATGCTCTACAGCAGGGGTGCCAGGCTGGATACATCATGCACAGGCCACGCCCACCCCAGCTCCGTAAAGAAAAAAATGTTGCAATACATCACATGACAACAATGTGATGCTGTGAGTTTGTCACCCATGCTCTAGAGGGAAAGAACATTTGGGAAAGAACCTCTAGGGGCTGGTAAGAAGAAAAGTTAAAAAAAATAAAATGAAAATCTGACCTCTTTTTAGGTAATTGCATAATAAATAATAACATGTACAATTAAAATAATGGAAGTGTTTTTCATTGATAATCATAATTTCTCAGGGAATTCACAAGAACAGGTAGAATTTGCTTTTGACCTAAGTAAATCTGTGCATTTCTCTTTTTTGTATTAAAGATTTCACATCATTTACTATCAATTTACTCTAGTTTATGGTATCTTTTGAATATAATCAATTTAGAAATGTGTTAGAAATCTATAAAATCCTGTTGGTACCCATTCATTCATTTGTTCATTCATTCGTTCATTCAGTTTCTATAGTGGCCCATCTCAGTCAATAACTTTGGGTAACTTACAATTCAGAAAATATATTAAAATTTAAAAATATTTTAAAACAGTAAAACCAGTAAAATATTAAAAACATCCAATTCAAGATATAAAAAAAAGATATTTGACCAGTCAGCAATATAGCTAGGAAACAGGACCCTTGGCACATTTAGCACTGCATACTGGGGAACATAGCCAGGATTTTAGGGACTTATCAAAGGGTAACAGGTTTGGAGCCATTCTGATGTCTGAAAAGAAGATGTTCCATAGAGCCACTGCAGAACAGGTCTCTGTTAGCTGACATTCTTTGGCTAATGGGATCTGCAGCAAGATATCTGCAACAAGATATATGTTTGTCATCTTGAGCAATTCCCCACCCCCCATTTTTCCCCAAAAGGGATACAAATCTAAAACTCAGGTTCTTACACACATTTGATAAACACCAGTTTGCATATAGAAAAAATAGATCTACAGAGGAGATCTATCACTCTTCACACTGCTCTGACTCATCTAGAACGGGGGGGGGGGCTATGTGAGGATGCTTTTTGTGGAATGTGGGATGCTTTTGTGGATTTAAGTTCTGTGTTTTAACACAATTCTTCCACATAGACTTAGTGTCTAAATTCTGGACCTTGGGCCTTTCTAATTCAATCTGTTGGTTGGATCATTGGATTTCCTGTCTGGCCGCTTACAGAGGGTCAGATAGGTAAATATACCTCTTATCCCTTATTAACACTGGTACCACCACAGGGTTAGGCATGTTGAGTCCCATTACTTATTACCTTTATCGTGCATGACTGCATTCCGCTACCGCTAATAATACTATTTGCTAAATTTGCAGATGATTACAACAGTGTTCGGACTATATCCCTCGAGGGATGAGTATGGCCTGGTCGAAATGAGGTGGACTGGTAGCTTTCATGTGTGAAGACAATAAATAATTTGGTTCCTCAACACCAAGTAAGACCCAAGGAGGCTTATAGTGGATTATAGAAAAAAGATCAGGACATTCTTGCATTATCACTGAGACCGAGTGGGAAGCAAGCAGCCAGTTTTACGTTCTTGGGTGTTACCCTTTAAAGAGGACATGACCTGGGGTGCCCACAATTGCAACCCTGGTCAAAAGGGCCCAAGCAGAAATTATACTCCTGAGACATATTCTCGGAAAACACAACTGAATGAAAACTGCTTCGTGACCTTCTACGCTGACATAGAAACATTTTAGCATAGTGCACCTCTGTATGGTTTGCCAATTGCACAGTGGCAGATAAGAAAGCACTCCAGAAGGTTAATTGTATTTCCAGAAGATCATTGGTTGCCCCTCTCCCTCTTTGGAAGAGCTTTATGGCTCCTGCTGCTTAAGAAAGTTAAAACATTCTCAAAGATCCTTTTCTCCTGGGCACCCTTTTTTTGAACTATTACCATCTGGCAGATGGGCACTAAATAAAAACAAGGACAAATAGGCTTGAAAATAGCTTCTTCCGGGTAGATAGCTGCTTTCGAATTCTGCTGTAAGTACAGTGTTGGTGTGTGTCAGGGGTTTCCAGTTCAATGTGTGGAGGTGAAGGTGTGTGTTTGTGTTTATTTTTCATGGTTATGGTCATGATGTGCACTGAAGATGGTGTTTGATTTTCATTGTACAAGGTGCAATGACAATTAAGTAAATTAAACTAAAGTAAACTTGGGAAAGACTCAGTTCTAAACATATGGCTGAGTGTGCTTACCACCATAATAATAATAACAACCCCCACAGTTGAGATACAACCTTAATGAGGTTGTGGGCTTGTGTGCTGCGAGGTAGAGGGGTGCCAATGCCAGATGTTTCAAGCATATTGGATAGGTCTCTCAGAGGAGCAGATGCAGAGAACTCTCCCATTAAACAACATGGTGATATGTAATACAGAGAAAGATTTGGTTGTTTCCAAGATCAACAAGGATAGTGCTAGATATTTGGAACTCCTGGACAAAATTGGCATAAGGAATCAGGACCTTTGACTTGAGCAACCAACCAGCAGATTGCTGGTGAGAGGGTTCTCTTTACCCTGGCACAAAGTACAGAATTGAAAAAAATATAAATATACTTTCATCAAGTCCAACAAGAAGGGATATTCTTGAAAAGAATGCATCAGTTTGAAACAACATTCCAGGAATCATGAAGTAACGAACAGTGAGGAAGCGATCAAGTTGATTTAAATATGAAGAAACCATTCCAAGAAAGCAAGAACTGGAAGAACTGCCAAGAGGCCAGACACCATGCAAAGAGAATGCAGCATTCGGAAAATACGGTCACACTGTAGAAGTATCAGGTGAAAATCAAAAAATTAGAATATCTGGGAAAAGTTCATTTTTTCAGTAAAGCAACTTAAAAGAGTGACCTAATATATTGAGTAGATCATCAATGCAAAGCAGGTAATTCAAGCCGTGATTTGTCATAATGAGATGATTATGGCTTTATAGCTCATTTGAAACCCAAATCCACATTAGAAATTAGGAAATTATTACATTGCAATCAATAAAGCAGGGGATTGTACAGAGGAACAATAGCAGACTCTTGAAAAGTATAAGCATGCTATGTACTCAGTTACTTGGTTTGGGCCCTTTTGCAGCAATTAACTGCTCAAATGCCCTATGACTGGAAGCTATCAGACTGTGGCACTACTGATTGTATTTATGGAAGCCCAGGATGCTTCAATAGCGGCCCTCAGCTCCCAACACTTTTGAATGGCCTTTTCTTGACAATACCTCTCCAGGCTGCGGTCATCCTGCTGCTTGTGCCTTTTCTTCCACATTTTCCCATCCACATCACTTTCTATTAATGTGCTTTGATACAGCACTTTGGGGATATATCCAACTTTTTGCATTACCTTTTGAGGCTTTCCCTCTTATGGAACGGTGTCAGTGATGGTTTTCTGCACAATGTCAGGTCAGCAGTCTTTCTCTTGATTTTGTGTCCTACTGAACCTGACTGAGAGACCATTTAAAGGCTCAGGGAACCCTTTGCAGGTGTATGACAATTTAGCTGGATTAGAGTGGACCCCTTTGAGCTTGCCGAATATTGAACCTTTTCACATATTCTATTCTTGAGTTTGTGGATTTGGGGTTTTCATTTAAGCTGTAGCTTATATCTCGTAAGCCATAATCATCTCAATTATGACAAATCATGGCTTGAACTATCTTGCTTTGCATGTAATGAGTCTATCTCACATATTAGGTTCACTTTTTTAGTTGCATTACTGAAATAAATGAACTTTTGCATGATATTCTAATTTTTTTAGTTTCACCTGTAAATCATGAAGCCAGCATAATGGAAACCAGCATAGATATTGAATCATTTTCATTCCCAATCCAGGCACCCTCTCCTCTCCCTTCTCTTCAGAAAGAATAAAACCCTCTAACTAAAAGAGGAATTGAAACAAAGAATAACTGAGCATCCAGAACAGCATAAAAAAAACATTAAAAACTAGCACAAATTTAAAAGATGCCAATATTGTAACAGCAAACGTAAGCACCAGGTCACTAAAAGAACTGCTCTACAGCCACTCATTGTCAAGCAGTTTAACAATATACTGCAAGTTAGTGAAATTGAAGATTAATTAATATCTAGCAAAGTCTACCTGATAATGAATAATCCAACAAAATACAAAACATCAGATAACTCCAGACCATTTTCCTGCTAACAACAACTTCCAAATTGCGAACTGGTGTGGTAGCTGGAGCATCAAGTTGAAAACAAGAAAGGAAATTGCCCAAGCAGCAAAAGAACAAAAGAGCAGGTATAACTCATAAGATGATTCTGGAAAACAGTGAGAAGGAAAACCATCTTGAATGTAGCTTGGAGTGATTACAAGAAGGTTAATCAAGTGCCTAGAAATAACATGAGTCAGCAGGAACTTCAGAAGCTTTGTATAAAGATCAGTAGCACAATGGAAGATACAGCTGATGATCAATAGTGATACACTGGGAGAGATCAATATCAAGAAAAGAAACTTTCAAGGAAACTCACTATCACCATTGTTGTTCATCATTGCCCTGTTCCTCTGTTAACAATACTGAATAGGTCGGATCATGGCTATCAAATACCAAAAACATATTCCAAGCTTCCTTTGCATGAAACTATATAGAAAAACACTATCTGAATTATAATCACTGCTCAACATTGTATATGCAGTCAAGATATTGCAATGGAGTTTGGACTCGACAAACGTGCCACCCTTACCAGGGGGAAAATAGTGAAACCTGAAGGAATCAAGATGTCCTATATCAGGGGTGTCAAACTTGCATTATCATGGCGTTGTCACATAACATATCATGACTTTTTTCCCCTTCGCTAAATTGGGCATGGACAGTGTGTGACGCATCCTGCCCGCGGCCCGCAAGTTTGACAGCCCTTCCCTATATAAACAAGAGTCTGAATGAATATGATTACTATAAATATCTGAGCATTCTTCAAGCTCAACATCAAGTACACTGGAGTCAATAAGAAGTTTGAATTGAATGCATCAAGAGAGTTAAGATGTTGGTCCAAACTCAGTGGAGGAAATTTCTTCAATGGAATTAATACCTGGCCAATTCCTGTCATTAGATAACACAGCTGGAATAGTGGACTAGGTTAGCAGAACTAAAAGCTCTGAATAGGAAGACCAGTTGAACACCATTAGCATTGACAAAATCATCATCAGTCAATTGCAAAAAGCAACATCCATCCTGCAATGATACTTTTAATACCATCAAATAACAACATCTGCCTATCCCAGGTCCTTGTGAAGTACTCAGTATGTGGATAAAATGCCAGACCCTTTAAGCATGTGACTGCCTTTGCAACAAACCATAATAACAGTTGGCAGAATGATTCACTGAAATCAGAGGTGGTATTCAGCAGGTTCTGACCAGTTCTGGAGAACCGGTTGTGGAAATTTTGAGTAGTTCAGAGAACTGGCAAATCCCACCTCTGACTGGAGATTTTACAGTATCCTTCCACGCCCACCAAGCCATGACACAGAACTGGTCGTAAAATGTTTTGAATCCCACCACTGACTGAAATATGTAAAAATTATCCTTTATCCTTAATGAAAAATTGATGAGAAAATAGATTTGAAATAGTTGAAAATGAGCAGGTTAAAATATTGTGGGATTTCTGAATACAAACTCTTAAAATCTTGGCTTATAACACAGCAGCTATAATTGTGGTTTAAAAGAAGAAAATATGGGTGATTAATGTAGCAATAACGGGATAGTAGAATAGAATATAAAGAATTGGGGAAAGTTACAATATATTCAGATCTGACAAATCAAAATTGAAAGATTCTAGCATAAAGCAGAAGTAGCCCACTGGTTATTGACCCATTGGTTGCCATACTAAAAGTTCTTAGAGATCACTTTGAAAATCTGTGCATTGACAAAATTTTCATGTGTCAATTGCAAAAGGCAATTGTATTTGCATACTATGCTGAAAAATGACTACTTCCTAGGATATGGGAAGAACTCCATTTACCTAAGGCCAACACCAACTCAAGAACTAGAACCTGTGATTTTTTAATTATTATTATGAACAGATCATTTAAAATATTAACTAGATTTGTTTAGAGGCATTCTATCTAGTTACAATAGTTTACTAATAGAAGTTATTGCATAGTTTATTTGCCTATAACCTCTAATTGTTGATGAATTATTTGCATGATCTAAATTGCGTGATCTTATTTGCATGATCTAAAGGCAAAATCTGCCTAAATAGTAAAGTTAGTACAGCTAGATAATCTTCATTGCATACTGAAATAAAATTACTTTAGGCAAGTGACTGCTCTGTGTTTATGCAAAGATATAGTCCCTTCTTTATTACAGTTTAAATCCAGTGCTACCTTTTTCCTCCTTTCCCACTGTCTTTGTGCTTCTCAATCATGTTGCTAGGTAGCGATGGGTTGTTCATATAATCATTTAACTTACATCATCGTCCTCTTTATCACACCTTCTCCCTCTCTTGGTGTCTGGAAACATCAGAAACCACTCCTTTATGATATAGAATGTTTTTCCTCCCTCTGGTCCAAAACAAAATGCCTGTTCCCACAGGTGCAGAGCAGCATGAATGGATGCTGTGTACTTTTTGTCTCCCTAAGTCTTCATTGTTGAAAGCTTCTCTTTGGCTGCAAAAACAAAAGAATTGCTTTAATGTAAACTTCCCCCATGTGACTGGGTAATTTTCCAAAGATAGCTGGATTTTAACCTCCATCGTTGGGTCTGCTCGAATCATATCATGAAAGGTAGCCTACATCATGAATCAGGAAATTGGGGCAACTTGTAATTTTTGAGACCACGAATAAATGATATTGTATAAATAAATACAGTTCAACACCAATATAACCCCAGGAGTGGTTAACTAACCAAGATCACACCAAGAACAAGGTGTGTATTATTCCTGGAAGTCTCAGGGGTGTCTATGATAATTCACCATGGCCAACTCACTACAACCAACTTGTCGCAGGACAACTCGCCATGCGCCAACTCACTGCAGCTAATTTACCATGGGCCAGCTCACCACAGCCAACTCACCATGGGACAATTCGGTACAGGACAAGAGTTACGCTAATATCAAAGAAATGATGGAATAGAATCATTAAGGAAAGAACGCAAAAGGAGGAACAGAATGGAATGTGAATGACAATAATGAAAATATTTTTTTACTTTAATTGAATTGTTAAATTGTTCTACACTGTCTTTTCCTGCAGCAAGTTAGCCATGGCGAGTTGTTGTGAATTGTCCCATTCCATCTCAGAGAACCCCATGATAATGTTTAGGGAACTAAAGACCTCTTGGATTGGCATATGTCAATGTCTATGAAATCATAATCAAGAAAATACTGAACAACAGTGGTATGCATGGCAAGGTTGCAAGGGGAAAGCCACTATTCTCAAAAAGAATATTGTTTATCATCTTCAGTTTGTGAAAGACATGGATAAAGAAAAGGCCAATAAAAAATACTTGGGAGACAAATGATAAATTTGTATTTTATAAAATATAAAATTTGGCTAAACACTACTTTCCAATATAAAAATCTTAATCTATTAAAAGTGGAATATGGCATGTCAGTATCATAGTTTGGGTCTGCTTTGCTGCCTCTGGATAAGGGCAGAAGGATGGTCTATGACAGGGGTTACCAACCTCAGGGACCACTAAATTCATAATTTTAAATTCCATGGACCACTAATACGAATCCAGTGCACCTCTCACTGAAGCACTTGAACTCCCAGCGATGGGATGGGGTCCTTCAGGCACTTAGCTTGGCTGCCTGTTTCTGCAACCTTAAACACTCAAAGAGCCATCTGGATCTTTTTCCCGCAGAAAACAAAACACCGGGATCTCACATCTCTCTCTTTCTCTCAGTATCTTTTTATCTGTCTCTCTAATCTCCCTCCCCCTCTCATCTCCCTCTCTCATCTCTCTCTGTATCTCTCATCTGTCTCTGTATCTCTCTCTCATTTAATTGGGCTCTCTTTATCTTGTTTAATTGGGTACTCTAGTTTTATCTCACATCTCTCTCTCTCTCTCTCTCTCTCTCTCTCTCTCTCTCTCTCTCTCTCTGGAGAGACAAAGTGGGAGAGATGGGAAGATAGGGAGAGAGAGAGATGCAGAGAGGGAGAGGGGGAGAGATACAGAGGTGGGGGGAGATAGAGTCAGAGAGAGATACAGAGAGATGCAGGTAGGGAGATAGAGAGGGAGTGAAGGAGCGACGTGGATACAGAGATGGGAGAGGGATATGGAGAGGTGAGAGATAGTGAGGGGGAAAGATGAAGAGCGAGATACAGAGAGAGGGGAAGAGAAGGAGAAGGGAAGAGAGAGTGAGAGAGAAGGGTTTTGTGGGTTCCCTGTTCTCTGCTCTAATGACCAGCCAGATAGGTGTGGCTAGGGATGTTACGTGATTGGGTGGGAGTGAGTGCCATTAAGTGGCCATGCCCATCCAGGTTTTCTGGTTCCCAGTGTTGTTGTTTTTTCAATGTGGGAAACAGGTCCAAATGGCTCTTTGGGTCTTTAAGGTTGCAGATCCCTGGCCTAGACCAACTCTGGTCCCAAGAGGAGGTTGGAAATACCACCTTGTAAAATAAAGGAGGAGGCAAAATTAGAATAATGAAGGATTGTCAAGAAACTGAAGGCTTGGTTAAGTCAATCAAAGGCTTGTTGGGCCTTGGAATCCCACTGAAACAGCACATCCTGAAATGTTTTTGAATATTAGTTGCTCAGGTTGGTAGTTAGGTTGTTGGTTTGAGCTCCTAACTTGGCAATTTGGTTGCAAATGTTTTATCACCATTCAAGGAGACATTGTCAATGCATTTTGAGTTATGCTCATCTGTCAGAACATAGGTCTTTAAATACCTTTTTATGAGATGCAAATTAGTCTGAATGTTGTTCGTTCGGATATTTCTGAGTCATGGTCTGATTTGGACTGTTCGACTGGCTGGCAATTGTTGCTGGGCTAATAGTTAAGTACCATCTGTATGATGCAGATTAAGATTAGAGTTGTTTATCTAGGTGCTTCTGAATCGTGGTCTGGTTTCAGCTGGTTTGATAGTTTGAGTGGCTGGCAGTTGTTACTGAGATGTGGTCCAATTTCTTATGAGCCTATGGGTTATAATTTTGTTGCTGTGTAGTGGGGTGCCTATTTGTTTGTTTTAAATGCTACCTTGGGGATCATGGCTGATGCAGGGTTTTTTTTGTTCTCAGCTATTGGTAGACTGGGTCAATGTCAGTGTGTCTGTTTGTTGACTTATTGGTGGAAAATAGAAACAACAACCAGACTAGTTAAAAGCACCAGACTACAAGAAGCAAGTTTGAAAATTAGAGAGCTCTCCACATGACACTGTGATTAATGGGGTCTGAGCCCATGCAGGCTAAGAGGCTTTTATTTAAAGGAACTGAAGGGAATGTTACTTTGGTTCCACTAAATATGTACATGATGAGCCAACAGTGAGTCCACTCCCAGTATGACAACATGCCTGTGCTAATAATCTGGAAGTGGAAAATTACAGATTTATTTATCAATCATAAATACATGCTCATCTCTTATGAGCCACTGTGGTGCAGTGGTTAGAGTGCAGTATTGCAGTCTACTTCTGCTGACTGCTGGCTGCCTGCAATTTGGCAGTTCAAGTCTCACCAGGCTCAAGGTTGACTCAGCCTTCCANCAAGTCTCACCAGGCTCAAGGTTGACTCAGCCTTCCATCCTTCCAAGGTGGGTAAAATGAGGACCCAAATTGTTGGGGGTAATATGCTGTAAACTGCTTAGAGCTATAAAGCACTGTGAAGCAGTATATAAGTCTAAATGCTATTGCTATCTCTCCCAGGTTTATTCTGGTGGTGGCACAAGAGACAAAACCACATATAAAAACATCACAGATATAAAAAATGATAGAAAAATCACATTAAAAAGTAAATAATATAAAAGCAGAGATACAAGCCTAGGTGAAGGGGATAAAAATAGTCAGCTTAGCAATAAATCCATCTAAACATGTCTCCAGTTATAATCAGACCTTGAGAGCCTTCCAGGGGTGGGCTTCAAAAATTTTAGCAACTAGTTCTGTGCCCAGTTGATGGGTGGGTGTGGCCATAGTGGGTGTGGCCTAGTCAGCCTCCTGCACCATGGGAGGCGGGGTCATTTCCTCAAGCCTCTGGGAGGGCAGAGGCTTTCCCAGGCTCTGGAGGTTGAAAACAGTCCCTTTCTGGCCTTCCGGAGTCTCCAGGAGGCCTGATTTTCGCCCTGCTCAAGCTTCCACACGGGCCCTGTACTTACCTGGGATCCAAAATGGACCACATAGAGACTCCTGGGAGGCATGGGGCAGGGTGTGTGGGGCCAGCTAGGGGTGGGATTTGCCACTTCGCTGAACCGTCCATTCAAAATTGTATTCTGTAGGTCTTCCTGAGCAGAGAGATCATTGGAAGCTTACGGATTTATATCAGGCCTCTGGAGCCTTTCAGGACATGAAAAGGGGTGGAGCTAATTTAATTTTGTGGGGGAAATGTTCCATAAAGTGGGTGCCATGACAGAAGACACATCTCTTGGGGTCTACCAAATGTAGGTTTCTAGTTTGAATTGGAACTCTGAAAGAATGCAACTTGCTAAGCTGAGGTGTAATACTGTATATAGGCTATTCTAGGAGCACATATAACTTCCCATACTGCTACATTTTGTACCAGCTGAAGCTTCTGGATACTATTTAGGGACAGCCCCCCCCCCCCCCCCCCCCCAAAAAANGCCCCCCCCCCCCCCCATACACAATAAGCCATTTAATCGATAAATTCATGGTTTCCAGCTTCTCATTTTTCTTTTATCTGATTTTCTTTTATTTACTACAATCAGCTACACTTGTTATACATATATCATATACAAATTTTTGAATTGGAAACTTTCACTAACACAAACTGTCTGCAACTCCGACCTAAACTAAACTAATCCTTTCTTGCCCTTTCCCAACTTCTGTTTGAATGTTTTTATGCTTATTTGGATTCACAAACTGGATTTATGAACAGATTCTCAGAACATAGCCCCTTTGTAAGCAGAGCATTGTCCTTATAATTAATTTATACATAAGGGTTTTGATTTAACCACATTGACTTTCGTCTGAGATTCTTTTAAATTGGTACATTTCTGGTGAGTATATAGAGTTGATTGATGAAGGAGTTGAGAATTATAAGTAATGGCGTAACATGATGTATGAGTTGTATTGAAACTGGAAGTTACTGAATCTCATTTAAAATAAAACTATATTTAAAAAAAGAAAATCAAACATTGTTACATATAATACATTGGGGCTTAGATGAAGTAATATCCACATGATTGCAGTGACAGTTTGTTCAGGGATGATAGTACAAAGTAACAGATGAAAAATTATCAGTAGCTGGAGAGAATTGCTGATATCAGGATGTTTAATCTCAGAATGACATGGAATATTTACATCTTTTAGGGGTGAGATTTTCTTTTTCTGTACATTGAAAAGTCCTCGTCATCTTCTGGTTAAAGAAGGCTTTATTCCAGAAATGTAGCTCAATTTTTTTTGAATATATTTATTTACACCTTACAACTACAAGTGAACACACAAAACATTTTTGTCTTTGGTCAAGGCTTAGATTTTTTGTTCCATGAATTCTAGAGACAACTAAGTAGAGGCCTTCACCATATTTGAGCACATCTATGGAAGGATGCTATATTCAAATTTCCAATTCAACAAATAATGAAGAAAAGAGGATAGATGCATAGCTACTGTAATATAAGAGGAATGTAAATTTCTTGCAGACTTCATACCCAGTTGTCAAAACAACTTAATTACAATGTATATAAGAGCTGTATTTAATCAAAACACAAAGAAGCTGTTTACTATTCTCTTCTCATACTATCCAAATAGATGCTGATGGGGAAACCATAACAAGATGCAATATCATATCTTCTTGCTTATTACTTTCTTGGTAGTATTATTTAGACCAGGGGTGTAATGTGGTTGGATCCGGTCCACGGGGCTGTCCTGGTCTATCTAATGCAAAGAGGAAAGATTGGGCCAGCCTGGCTTCGGCCCATTCTACCCAATGCAAAAAGGAAACATGCCAGCAGTTTGGGGAGTGACATCAAGCTGGCCACAGCCCTGATGTGGCCATCAGTGAAATTAAGTTTGACACCCCTGATTTAGACACATACTTGAAATTTTCTAATTTCACTTTAAAATTGTCTAACTTTACAACTTGTGGTGAATTTCTTTGCCCAAATTGAATTTCTTATTTTCATTTGTCCTAAATTGCTCCCCATCATCACTATTTTGGATGATTCTAGTGTTGTAAACAAATGGATCCAAACTCCCATCAATTTTTTCCTGTGACATTCACAATTTTATATATCTATGTCATCCCAATTTTCAAGACCTCTTTTTAAAGTTAAAGTACCCAAAATACAACTTTGCTGAATATTGTTCCATCCTGTGTTCATTCTGCCCCAATGCTTCAATCAATTAAGTTATTTTTAAAATTTTATTTTCCTGGTAGATATACATGTTAGTGTTCTTATTAAACTATCTTCCCCAACCAGAAACTTTCTCTGATCTGTTAAACGACACATGATCTCCTATTATGAGATATATATTCTCATCTTAATTTTTTAAAATTACTGATTAAGGCAAGATAGGGAACTTAATTCCAGTGTATTATTATTTATTTTGAATGTCCTTAAATAGTGTGACCATTTCTAGTGACTCCTTACTCTCCTCTGAATCATTTATGAACAAATTGAAGGAACATTGCTATCAATTTCTATTAAAAATTCCAGGAATTTCTGTTCTTTTGTTCTATTCTTTGTAACTATATATTGAACTATAAGGACTTCTCTTAACTAAGATGTCTGTGGATATACTTAAGGACTTTTGAGATGCAAGTTATTATTATTGCTAAAATAATTGATACTTATTATAAATTAGGAATTTGTCAATGGAATGGTTCTCTTTTAGTTACCAGGGGTATTTGTAGTTTATTTTCCCTTTCTATTGGAAATTGTTTTCATTATGCTTGTGTTCGTTCATTGTTTTCAAAGAGGACCTTGACATCAAGTGAGTAGTGCACTGTCCTCAGTGTGTCCGTAAGTGGCTGATAAAGCCAAAATGGGCACGGTATGTTCTGCCATAAGTTGGGCCGACATGTGTACCATTGTTGCAGCATTGGCTTTGTGGAGTGCACGCTTCTCTTATGCTATAGTTGTCCTGTCTTCAAATGTCTGGCAGCCTTGGTAAATCAGCGTGTACCATGTTAAACAGTCTTGTGCCAGGTTTCCTAGGAGGTGGTATCAATATCCAGGGACTTGATTGAGAGAGGTTTTCGGTGTGTTTCTGTAGCGCTTCCTTTGTCCCCTGTGTGATCGCTTTCCTTGAGACAGCTCATCATAGAGGAGTTGTTTAGGGATGTGGTGGTCTGGCATCCTTGCAACATGGCCTGCCTAGCATGTCTGGGCTTTCATCAGCAGGGTATAAACTGATGACAGGCCTACTCTGGAGAGGACTTTTGTGTCTGGCACCTTATCATGCCACTAGATCCTCAAAAGTCTGCAGAGGTAGGTCATATGGAAATGGTTCGGTTGCCTTGCATGCCCCCTTTATACAATCTCACTGGCATACATCAGGGTAGTTAGCACTACTGCTCGGTAACCTTTTTTTTTTTTTTTTGGTAATTAAAAAAAAAAAATCTCTTTGAGTGAACAATGTGATTCCAGGTTTTTACCTTCCAATACAAACATGACCATAGTTACATATTTAGCTTTCTTATCCAATTTTATATAATATTGTTAGCTATTCCATTTTACTTTTTATGTTCTCATAAATTATTTTATAATATTATATATTTTCTTAATCAATCCCTATATTCATTATACACATTTTCTTGTATTCATCATATTTGCAGGTTTTATCACATTATGTTATTCCAGTGATCATTTCCAAAAATTCATCTTAATTTATATTATCCAATATTTATCCCATTTCATTATCAATCCAATCTTGCCACCCTCTTTACTTTGTAACACATTTTCCCCATTTTATTCCCTTTCGCCAATTATAAAAACTAATAATAACATAGCCTCCCCACCCTTTATATTCTCTAATAAAAATAATCCCCTATTTACTACATATTATATCCACATATTTTTTCTATCAGATTCCACATGGTATCCTTTTCCCTATAACATATTGATTCCTTTATATGTTCAAATTCAATTCTGTTCTTGACATTTCTCTTGGACCTGTTGGGCTGCGAATATCATGTCCATCGTGGCATGCCCTTTGTGGAAACTACACTGTGTCTTGAGTAGTAAACCCTGTTCCAGGTGGTCAGTCAGGCAGTTCAGCAACACTCATGCAAGTATCTTGCCTTCCATGGAAAGCAGTGACATTCCTTTAAGATTCCCTTTACTCTTGTAGAGATGTATGATGGACGTGTCTTTCGGTTCCTGAGGAATGGATCCTTGATTCCAGAAGAACTGGAACAGCTGAGTGAGTTTGTCGACAATTACTGCACCACCATCCTTGTAGACTTCCGCTGGGATCGCATCAGATCCTAGAGCTTTGCCACTAGACAGCTGGGTGATGGCCTGTAGGGTTTCAATCTTTGATGGTGGGACATCCTGGCTGTGGTTGAAATCCGCCTGAGGCAGTCTGTCAATTACTTCATTATTGATGGAAGATGGACGGTTCAGAATGGAATGGTCCTGCTAGTGTTGTTGATGTCATTTTTCTTACCTGTTGCCAATGGGTCATTCTGGTGAGCACAGTGTAGGTTTTCAGTAAGTAAGGTCTTGATCTCTTCATTTTTGTCAAATCAATTTTGCTGTTTCCTGTGTGAGGGTCTTTTTCATCTTTTTCATCACAGCTTTGTTTCCCTGCAGATGTCTTTTTGGCTTAATGTAAAAGCTTAATTTAGAGATGTTGAGTCTGTGGTCAGTCCAACAGTCAGCACTCAGCATGGCCTTGGTCACTCTTACATCCTGTCCAATGATGCTGTCCCAGGAAGACTGATCGGATCCTACTCTTGCATTGAAACTGCCAAGTAGAATCAGCCTGTCAGTACGCTTCACAGAAGAGAGTAGTGCATCTAGATCTTCATAGAACTTGTCCTTTACTTCATCTGCATTCGTCATTGTGTGTTTTTGGCACTAACCAGTGTGACTTACTTTCCTCTTGGAAGTGGAAAATACAGTGTCCTGAGTCGGTCATTCACACCCTTGGGAAGACTGGCAAATTTGCAAGCAAGAGGGTTCTTGACCACAAAGCCAACTCCAGATTCTCGACATTCAACACTGCTGTGGCCAGACCAGAAAAATGTGTAACTGCCTCCTGTTTCTGTAAGCTGACCTTGTTGGCGAGACAAGTTTTACACAGGGCCTCAATAATGTTAAATCTTGCAAGCTCTCTGGTGACCAGGTCTGTTCTTCTTTCTGGTTGATCTGCTGAGAGGTTTTCTTGAAGTGTGCATACGTTCCAGGTGCCAATAATGAGTAGTGTCACCTTGCATTTTATTTAAAGTTCAGTTATTCAACAGCACGAAGTGGAATCACCTCCAGCCATGGTAAACTGGCCAGGGTTCTGTAAAGAAAACAGTGTTTAGGGCACCTTTTCTAGCCCCTTCCTGTAGCCCCTAAAGAGGGCTGCTCAGTCACTCACATAGACACTGAATCCAGTTGTTGCTTCAGTAAGCAAGACCATTAGACCTGAGCCGCCTTTGTGCAAGTCCACAGCTACAACTCCCAGTGTTATCCACACCTGCTGCTTCATTGCTTCCCCATTGCCACAGGACTTCAGAGATTTACAGGGGCTGGGGTGATATCAAAACTTGCACGTTAATTGGATTTAAGTGAGGGAGAGGTAAGTATAGTCAGCCTCACTGTCTCTTCCTTGATTCCATCTTGCTCCAATGACAGGTCAAGACAGTTGGAGATGGGCTGGGTGCAGTAATTGAGCAGAGCATCTTTTGTGTCTTGCTGTGCTCTTAGCATACCACATCGTTTGTAGATATTGCTTCATGACTGGTGTCCTATTCTAGTAGGTCTCATCTGCTCAGTTCACCAGAGTCTGTCTTCACATGCTTGGGATAGACAAATCCCTATCTCACTGAAGGTCAGTGACCTGATGGCTATCCTCAACCTGGTTGACCAGCCTGTTGAAGCTGTTGCCCAGGATGTGGCCACTGTGCATGCTACAGCTACTAGAAGCCACAGGTGAGAACTGAGTGAGGACCAAAGGTAGTTGGGCTATCATGTAGGAATATGTCTTCCTGTTTACTCTTTTCCAACGCTTCTGCCAGCAATTCTGCCATTTTTTCAGCGAAGTCTTCCCCTTTTTCCTCAATATTCTGAAATCTAGGGAAATATTCAGCTCTATCCATCTCCAGCGTCACTATAGATTGTTCATGGTCCTTATCTACCTTCATCAGTCTGTAATCCATGTCTTCTACTTTCTTGTCTATTTGCTCTGTCTCCTCTTCCATTTTCTGAATCCACTGTTCATATTTAGTAATTATTTACTGAATGTTGTCTGTTTTATCCTCCATCTTTTGCATTCTATCTGCCAAATTATCATGATTCTTGGCCATGGCTTTTTTGTAGTAGTTAAAACATAGTTTTCATCGCTGATTGAAAGTTATTGAATTTCTCAGTCTGAAACATGACATCAATAGAGTGTTGATTCACGGGAATCGATGCTGCTGATAAAGCTGATGAAGATGGTGGAGATGTATTTCTTTCTCCCTGTTTTACTTAAATTTTTATTGCTTGCCTTTTTAATAATTTTAGATAATAGAATATTTCAAGTAATAATTATTTGGTCTTAATTGGGAATCTACAGCTGTCTTTAATAAGCTACTTTGGAATACCAGGTGTATTTTTCCTAACAATCGGGGAAGTTCTAATTGGACTTTTACTATGGGGAAAGGTCCTAAAAACTTACTAGCTAATTTTAGTTTAAAGTATTTTGTTGACAGGTACACATGATCTCCCACTCGAAAGGTAGGCTGGAGAGCTCAGCACTTGTCTGCTTGCTTCTTGTATGTTTTTGCCACTTCAGGGCCTATTTTGTGTTTTCCCAACCCAATTTTAGCAAGTCCATTTTGTCAGGGTTATGGATGAAGATTCTCTGGGAAATTCGGGCATGGGGATAAACTCCATGCTGCTAGTCACCTGGAAATGAGTCAGTCCAGTACTACTGTGTATTGTGTTGTTGTAGGCCGTTTCTGCAAATGGTAGCAAGTCCACCCAATTGTCTAGTTGATAGCCCACATAGCATCTCAGGTACTGCGCTATTATGGCGTTCACATGTTCCACAGCTCCATTCATGCTCAGATGAAAAGCTGAACTAAGTCCCTGGGTCGACTCTATGGTCTTCAAGAACTCCTTCCAGAATTTCGCTGTGAATTGTACTCCTCTATCTGAGATGACTCGGTGGGGAACTCCATGCAGGTGAAATATATGTTTTATGAACATCTTAGCCAATTTCCTAGCTGAAGGTAATCCGGAACAGGCCTATTTGAGAACAAGTTGACCATGGTCCAAATTACTGTGTTCCCTCCGATCTCTGGGAGTTTGACGATGAAGCCCATGGCAGTTTCCTCCCAGGACCATCTGGGTCTACCACTGGTTGTACTAATCCAGGGGTTTTTCCAGGTCTCATCTTCATGGCTGTACACATAGTGCAACTTTTGACATACTCCTCCACATCATCTTAGGCCACCAATACTGCCCTCTAGTTAAGTGGAGGGTTTTTAGGAACCCAAAATAGCCAGCTACCCAGGAGTTGTGGCTGCACTATAAAACTTGAAGCCGCAAGCTGACAGGAACATAGAGTTTAGTTCCCTTCCAAGCCAATCCCTCTGTTAAGATTTAGGAGTCCCAGTTGTCAATGAACCACTAGTCAGTTAGGAGTGAGGACTTTACAGCAGCTATCATTTGATTTTCTCCAAGGTCATCCTGATGTTTGGCTTGACTTCTCATGGTGAGTTGGGCTGCTTGTTGGGAGTTGGAAATGATTGCGTGCGCAACCTTTTCCTGGCTATGGTCAAATTGTGATGTCAAATTGGATCCTCCTCACTGGCCTCACTACTCTCACTGTTTCCCTTCGGAGATGACTCCAGAGCTGGAGTTTCTCCCTCCTTTGACAGGGGCAGTGGAACTTCAACGGCTAGCTGTGCGAGTTTTCCTTTATCCTGTGGCCTCAGTGGAGTTTTCTTCTCTTTTGAGCTCACTAGAGTCTTGACCTGAGGGAAAAGTGCGGGGGCTCAGCATTCTGAGGTTCAATGCCTCTTCTGACCACATCTGAAGTACTTGACTGCAGAGGGGGGTAGGCTTCAGTTCAGGAGCTGCTTTCTCACCTGCTCGACACCCTAAGGCCCATTTAGGGGACTTCTCTGCAGTTGGCTTGCGATTAGGGTGGAATTGGCTTGCGGTTAAGGTTCATGGCCACTGCGATCCGATACCAGTCCTGTATGCAATTAAGGACTCCTTGGAAGGCAGAAGCTTGCCTTAGGTCCAGTTCCAGGGCTTACTTAAATTGGTGAATGAAGAGGCGTTCAGGCCAGTCTCTAAGTTTTCCTGCCACTCTTCAGAATTCCCAAACAAATTCTTTTGCCATTTGTCCCCTTTGCTCTAAGCTTTTCATTTCGGCATCCGCTTCTTCAAATCAGGTCCTTAGCAGCTGGATGACTTTGTTGGCATTGTCCAATTCTGAAGCCCCTTCATCATGTAGTTGGGCTATCCAGTCTGCTGCATCTCCCTCCTGTATACTGTCCACAATCATTTCGTGATCCGATTGATTTTGAGCTCCATAGCAATCGGAGTGTGACCAGATTCAGTTTTGGAAGTATGCCAACTTCCCTGGGGTTCCGTCAAACATGACTTTGAACGGGGGAGGAGGAGCAGCACACTGGCTGTGCCGGTGACAGAACTGGTGCAGGCTGTGGAATTGGAGCTGGCATCCATTGGTATTGTACCCAACCCTGGCCAGGGTAGAATGCCCATCCAGGTGGAATCTGGTCGACAGGAAGAAGCTGAAGAGGCAGTTGGTGAGGTGGGCTGTTAGGCCTGGGCAACTTCCCAGTTGACCTTTGTGTCCCTGGGCTGGAGTAACCCAGAGGGTCAGCTTTTGGCCACCATATGCTTCTGTTTGAGCTGTCAACCCAGTTGATCGGACCTCGTGGGGAAAACTCAGGCATAACCTGCTTTAAGCTGAGTAGAACGAAACCGACATCCCACTCTGGCTGGTGGTGTTTCCTTTGATTGGGAACACTTGGTTGAGCCAGTACCCAGCCAGGTCGGTCACGAGGGACTTGCACAATACTTCCCATGCTTACGTTATTTGAATCATTCCAGGAGACTGTCTAGCAATTGGCTTCAAGATGACAGTGGGAGGCCCCATTCCTTAGATTTACTGAGTTCAAGTGGCCTCGAGGTCCTCCATTCATGGATTGTGATGCGCTCGGCTCGGTCCACTATGATCTGTGATTCCTGGAGTTCAGTCCCCCCTACTAGCTCTTGAGGCTGCTGTGGAGCTTCTGTAATCCCACTCCATTTAACTGATTCCATTTGTGCAATTTACCAAGGCTCCGGCTCTTTGAGCCAGGCGCCCTGCCGAAGCTCGGTTTCTTCAGCTTCTGCTTCAGCCATCACACCTATTGAGGGGTAGTAGGCAATCTCTGAACTTGTCCCTGTGGCTCCTTCAGTGGTCACCATTTTCTCCTCCATTTTCCCTGAGTCTTTATGCTGCCTGATCCAGGAAGGTGCCCAGGGCTCATGACCCCGCATAGTGAGCATTCAGTGCAGGGAGATGCTTGATGGTTTTAGAAGTAGATTTGGGATAATGTCAGGGATCCAGGTAACACCTCCAAACAAATTAAAACTCGGAAATTCTTCCTCAAAGTATAAATTTATTGGAGACATCATATTGGAGTATCTGGGGAAAACCTGAATCTAAAAGCCCAGGTTTTCCCCACCCAAGGTAAAACTCACTTTTTGAAATGTGTTAAGTTTAAAAGTAAGCTTCCCTTCAGATTAATATGTTTGTATCATTTGTGTTTGGAAAAAGGACAGTTGTTGGACTCCTGTCTCCCCTGTCAGAGTTCATTTATTCAGTTAGACAGTGCCTAACTCCAACTGACTCTGTGTTGCTCACAATATATTACTATAAAAATTCAACACAAACTAATATAAGATGGGACTTGGTCATTGTATATAGAAAGAAAAAAATAACAACATATCTAACAAAACTACACCACTGCAGCCATTCCTTCCTATTTATTGTTGTGTTGTGAAAATGAAAATTTTAAGCATCTCATATTGCAGCATTGGTACATATCTAGATGACTGTTTAAAAACTTTGTTATAATAAGAATGTGCAGATAGTCAGCAGTCTAGGTGCCTCCCATTATATCTGGTTCAGCTACCATAATAATCTCAATGAGGCTCTTACATTCAGGTCAAGCTACTGTGTTTTTGTTATCCTGTTTGTTATTTATCTATTTGCAGAAGTTCCATCATAAACCATTCTATTGTAAGTTTTCCAAATAGTTTAGCTTCTGCAGGAGAAACCAAAGAAAAATAATCAGGTTCCCTGGTTTTGCCAAGTAAAACCATTACTGTTGGAATTTTCAATCAGAACAACTCAATCTGCTTCTCCTCTTGATATTGTTTCTCCAACCAAATTCTTAATATATGATATATTCCTTAGCACTTTCCTTGCCATTGCTGAGACTCTGCATTTCTACTAGTTTGACTTTAGATAAAAATAATGAATCTACGGTAGTTTAGTGTTGAAAATATCAATAACTCTTTCTTTCTTTCTTTGTCTTTCTTTCTTTCTTTCTGAAATAAATAGTCGAGTGTTTCCATGGGAGGTTTCTTAAATGGGACACCCATTGCCATGTAATGACAGCTTGAAGGAGATGATTTACCTGGAAATAAAACACCCAGCCAGGTTGATATCAGTAGAAAAGAGCTTCCTGTAATCTGGAAAACTTTAATGAGCTTCCAGATCTTGTTTAAAGAAATTGTTGCAGATTTCTACTAGAATACCATAATGATTTTTTAAAAATCCAAAAAAAAAGATCTTTGTGTTTTTGCATTTGATTCTTTTGCATTTGATTCTACTTCACAGGAAGGGCATTTTACTGATAATTATTCCATTTTCCTGGAACTCAGAATCTACCCACTGATCTGAATTTCCATCTCTTCATTTATCACTAGAGCAGGAAAAAGTTATGTTTTACTGGTGAATGAGTTCCTGTTCTCGTCACTTAACTTCCACTTTCCCATTGCTAAGAAGAGCTAAGTAAAGTTCCAATATGACTAATCAATGCATGTATTAAATGTATTAATACATATTATACAGTGTATTAGATGAGGCTAGCTTCATTAGCTGTAGTCTTCCTTTTTTAGAGTCTTTTTAATTTAATTTTTAATTTTTAGAGTCTTTTTAATATCAACATGGATTTCCTTTGTGTAACAGTAGATACATCAATCACACTTATTTATCCAAAGCATGGAGAATCAACCTTGTACAATATTTATAGCAAAGATCATTTCAGTTTTAAAGGTGATGGTAAAATGACACTTTGATTTTGTCTAAACTTTCATTTATGAATCTTGTAGTAGATGTTTTTAAGGTGCTTCCCCCCTCCTCCCATTTTTATTATTTGTACTGCTATGCTTAGTTTGATTCTGTTGTTAAAAGTTTACTTTCAGAAAATATACTTTTTCTCTTACTGCTTTTCATGAATTAAATCAGATGAATCAGATTTGTGTTTTTACATTCCCCTATGAAACATTTTTAAAAGGATTAAGAATCCACTTTTTAGCCAAAGAAATAGGTGTGATGAACATATGTAACACTGGTAGGATTCAAATTTTTTTACTCCCGATTCTGTGGGCGTGGCTTATTTGGTGGTGTGGCTTGGTGGGCATGGCCAATTCGATATCACTCATGTCAAGGGGTGTTTTGCCCAGTCCCTCCTCTCCCAGCCACTCCTTGTTACCCCCAGCCTCAACGTATTATCTTTCTATTTAAAAAATTCACCTTTTTTTGACTTTATTATCTGCATCCACATACTATAGATGTACTTTTATGGATCACTGAAAGGAAGAAATGGCTCATATGCTTTTCCCAAGAATGTGACAGGCAAAACAAAATAGGGTTTTGAGGGGTTGCCACAAAGAAGGGGGGGCAATGTATTTTCCAAAGCAGCAGAAGGCAAAACAAGAAGCAATGGATCTAAAACTGAGGAGAAATTTCCTGGCAGTGAGAACAATTAACCAATGGAATTGTTTGTCTCCAGAAGTTCTGGATTTTCCAACACTGGAGGTTTTCAAGAAAGAGACTGGACAGCTATTTCTCTGTCAGGCAAACCTTTGGCAACTTTAAGACTTGTGGACTTCAACTTCAAAAATTCTGGGAGTTGGAAGTCCAGAAGTCTTAAAGTTGCTAAGGTTGGAGACCCCTGGTATAAGGTCCCCTCCAAAGATTATTCTGACACCTTTGCCTGGCCCTCCACTCAGACTTGGCATCCTCATTTTCCTGCCTGAGCAAGACTGTTGGACCTAGAAGTCCCTTATCAACTCTGTTATTCCATTACTCTGAAGTTAAATAGCTAAGACCTTCATTAGACCTCTCTCTTTTGCTCCCTCTGGTCTAATGGGTTAATAAGATTTTTAGAAACCTGCAGTTGAAAGTTCTTTATGTCTCCTTACCCTAAAGACCCAATTTCATTGAATTTAATCCCAAACTGATTGCCCTTTTAGCATTTCTTCTTGAACACTTCTCCAAAATGCACCCCCAAGAAGGCACATATCTCCTTCTCTCTCTCTCTCTCTCTCTCTCTCTCTCTCTCTCTCTCTCTCTCTCTCTCTCTCTCCCTCCCTCTCCCTCTCCCTCTCCCTCTCCCTCTCTCTCTTCTCTCACACACACACACACACACACACCGGAGGTTGGATTGGATATATATCTCTCCCTCCCTCTCTGCTTTAGGCTTAGAAAACTTTGGCCAGTGCTGCTTCTCATTTGGCAATGCTTTAGGAGAATTAAAGGCTAGAGACAGTTGACATTCTCATCTCTGCTACAGGTGAGGCTGTCAAAAATACTTTTTTTGGCAGGCCTTCTCCTCAGCCTCTCAGCACTAATGAGAGATGCGGCTCTACTGGTCAGGATAGGCAAAGCCTCTCATTTTGTACAAACCATCTGCTGCCGGCAGATTACACACTTATGGGTGGCATGGGCGGAAACATTCAGGCACAAAAGTTCTGCTGCTTAGCCGGCAGTCCAGCTCAGGTTTTTTTTTTTTAAATATATTTTCCTGCGGGATGCTACCAAAATGGGGAGCGTGCTCTGCCTGAATAACTAGAGGAAGACTCTACCCCACAACACAGCCAATGGCTTGAAACAGCTCTCTGCTACTCCCCACCCAATTTCCCCACTGCCTTTCCATGGGGGGGGGGGGGTGGCAAATTGCAAATGCCAGTGTGCCCATTCCTGTGGGAATGCCTGAGACAATAAAGCCCCCACTCATCTCCTTCTGGCAGGCTGGCTAATGGGAGAGAAGGAGACGCAGAGAAGGAGAAGCTGATCGGAGCCCTCCGAAAGAAGGGGGTGAAAGAAAGTGGCAGTTTGCTGTGGATGCCCTCGCTCCTTTGCCTGGATTCCCTCCTGTGGTCTCCTCAGTGCTCCCCCTCCCCAATCTATCTTGATTGCAGACAGAACCAATTTTGCCTTTTGGCAAGCCTGGCTGTTGGTGAACACTGGGTGCGGTGAGGGCTGGCTTTTTGCATAGTTTTGTCCAGCTTTTGGGTGGGTGAGGGAGAGAATGGCTTCTCCCCAGGCCCTGTCCATTTCCCTCCCAACTGGGGATGGAGGGAGAGATGGTGAGCAACCAAGGCCTTTCCCTCCAGCCTTTCCCAAAGCCCTTGCGCACCAGGAGGTTGAAGTTTGAATTTCTTCACCCCTGACCCAACATGTGCCTTGCAAATGGGAGTTTCTCTACACGCCTTTTCCAGCTACTAGATCAGGGGACGAACCTAGCTTTGCTGCCCATGCATTGCAAGTAGGAATTTCTAAAAAACCGAGAAAGAAAGAGAAGGTTCCTGGCACAGTTTAAGGAACATCGCTACCGCTGCCTGCTCTGGGGACTTGGTGTAAGTGGCTTGCAGGCGGCACTTTTGGCACAAATCCCCCCCCCGGCCCTCTTTTTTTCTTTCTTTCTCTTTTTTCTTTCTTGTCCTTCTCCCTTCCTCTCTCATTCCCTCTTTTTTCTCTCATTTCTTCTTTTCTCTCCTCTCTCTCTCTTTCTAAAGGCCATGGGTGGTCCAAGCGCTCTTGCTACTTTCATTTCCTTCTTTTTGAAATCAAGAACTTGCTGAACAAGGATCGCCACCGCACTGGAAAGCATTCCTTCCGGGTGACCCTTCTCCTCCTCAAGTAGTGTACACCATCCTCCCAGCCCCACCTATGGCTGCGTCACAAGGGAGGGGGGGAGACGGGTCGCCCAAAGAGACACTTCCAGTGTGGCTAGCTATACTTGTTTCATCCAGTTCTGGATTCTAAAAAGAAGAAATGAAAGTAGCAAAGAGCACCAAGAAAGCCCAGCCCCGGCTTTGACACACACACCACACACACACAACACACACACACACACACACAGAGTGGGGGGAGAGGGGGGGTAAGATTGGGAGCCGGCAGCTTCGCTATCCCTTGCCATCATCTCCTTCTCAGGCAAACGAAGGAAGGGAGGGTGAGGGGCAGGAGGGACAGCTCTTCAGGCCAAGGTGAAGAGGAATTTGACCAAGCACGGGAGAGTAGAGCCTGGAACGGGCGCTTCCGCTCAGCCATCTCAAGGGGCTTTGCTGGAGGCATATCGGGACAAAAGATGGCAAAGAAGCCCCGGACATCCGTCCAACCACCTGCTGCTGGCTGGGCTTGGGCTGGGCTGGGAAGAGACGGCACAGCCGGGAGAAGGAAGAAAACAATACTCAAGGAGAGCGGGCAGGCAGGTGGATGTCCCGAGGCTGTTTGCACATGCATACTGCATGTGTAAGGCAGCTGCACATGCAGTGCGCATATGCAGCAGCCCTGGACTCCGGCCTGAGCTGTGCCATGGCCCCACGTGGTAAAGGAAAGCTAGGAGAGCAATCAGGACAAACGGCGACTGTGCGACCCAGTTCAGGGGCATGGGGCCAGGCCAGGTGTCCACCACCAATTCTGCGACCCAATGCCAAATCAACACTAACCGTTCTCCCAAATAGGTGGCAAAACCGGTTGAAATACTGGCACCTGCTGGTAATATTAAACCATAAAGAGACCAATAAAAAGTTTTGCTACCTGAAACAAGAGTATATATCAAAATCTTTCCAGAAGAAACAGCGCCATGACTTTTCACAAAGGAAGGACTTTTTCAGGAATGTCATAGGGAAATGAATTTATTAGATTTCATTGTCTAAATATTAATACTTCAGTATAGAAATAAGACAGGCTTTCAGCTTGTAGTAATAAAAGCATTTGAGAGAGAAGGTAGAAGACAAGGCGTATGTGATGTTTATTATTGCCTACGTAACAAGATATGGATGCAAAAATGTATACATGTACATTGTTGCTTTTCAAAAATCAGTTAATGCACACTACGCCAAGTAAATTAAAAAAATTCAGTATTTAGACAAAATCAGCATGTCCATTTAAAGATTATAATTTGGGAAAGCTAAGCAAAGAAAACTTGTCTCATGTGGTAACTGTATGTGTTTTAA